>VMDO01002258.1:0-110526 GCA_007922755.1 Pedetes capensis
TATACCATGGACTGCCAAAAGAACCAACAAATCTGTCCTAGAAGAAGTACAACCAGAGTGCTCCTTGGAAGCAAGAATGGCCAAACTGCGTCTTACATATTTCGGACATGTAGTCAGGAGAGAACAATCCCTGGAGAAGGACATCATGTTTGGAAGAGTGGCAGGTCAACGCAAAAGAGGAAAACCCTCCACCAGATGGGTTGACACACTGTCTGCAACAATGGGCTTAAACATAAATAAGATGGTTTGCCTGGCACAGAATCGGCAAGTGTTTCGATCTGCTGTACATAGGGTCGCTATGAGTCGGACTCGACTCGATGGCACCTAACAACAACAAGCCTTAAACCTGAGATCTTCCCATCTTAGCCTCCTGAGTCCTGGGATTACAGCTTGAATTCTCTCCTTTTTAAAGGCTGCTTAATATTCTATTGCATGTTTATATCACCTTTGGTTTATCTGTTCATCTGTCAGTGGACATTTGGGTTGTTTCCACCTGTTGGCTGTTATGAAAAATGCTTCCATGAACATGTTGTTGTCAGGTGTCATCAAATCGGGTCCGACTCATAATGACCCTATGTATAACAGAATGAAATACACCCCCAACACTGTGCCATGCCTGGCACTATATCTGGGCTTCTCTGCTATTCACAGGGTTTTCAATGGCTGATTGTTTCAGGAGTAGGCTGCCAGGTCCTTCTGCCACTTTTGTGGTGGTGCTGGGGATGGAATCCAGGGCCTCAGAGCACACAGAGCCTCAGTCTACCAACTGAGTTAAACCCCAGCCCTCCATGAACATTGTTGTTGTTGTTGTTGTTGTTGTTAGGTGCCGTCGAGTTGAGTCCGACTCATAGCGACCCTCATAGAGTTTTCAATGGCTGATTGTTTCGGGATTTCCTTGGGAGTGGGTTGCCACGTCCTTCTCCCATTTTTGTGGTGCTGGGAATCGAACTCGGGACCTCAGAGACTGCAGAGTGGCACTCTACCAACTGAGCTAAATCCCAGCCCCTCCATGAACATAGGTATACAAATATCTCTTTGAGATCTTGCTTTGAATTTTTTTTTTAGCTGTATACCCGGAAGTACAATTACTGGATCATGATAATTCTCTTTTTAATTTTTGAGGGACCGCCATACTGTTTTCCATAGAGGCTACATTTCCATCAACAACGCACAACAATTCCTATATTTCTACATTCTCACCAATCCTTTTTGCTTTCTGTTCTTTTAACAGTGATCATCCCAATGGGTGTGAGGTAAAATCTCATTGTGGTTTTGATTTACATTTCGTTGATAATTACTGAGGTTAAATACCCTTTCACGTGTTTGTTGGCCATTTTTGAGCCTGTGTGGGGGGCAATTAAGATAGAGTCTTGCTGTGTAGCCCACAATGGCCTTGAACTCAAAATCCTCCTGCTTCAGCCTCCTTGAGGTCTGGGATTACTGGTGTGTGTTTGCTTGGTTTTGGGGTTTTTTTTTTGTTGTTGTTGTTGTTGTTGTTGTCGTTGTTTTTGTTGTTGTTTGTGCTGGTGATGGTAGGTTTTTTTTGTTTTTGTTTTTACATTTTTGTTTAATTTTGAGATGGAGCCTAGTTATGTTGCCCAAGCTGGTCTCTAACTCCTGGGCCCAAGCAATCAATCCCTGCCTCAGCCTCCCTCACAACAGGGACTACAGGAATCCATCACCCTGCCCAGCTCAGATATTATCTTTGAAGAGAGAAGGTCTCTGAACTGGACATGCTGACCTGTTTTCTTCTACAACCGGGACCCCCAGAATCCTAGTCTTTCCTCATTTTGTACCGCACTCCCCATTCCAAACCGTCACCTTGCTCCTGAGTTTTATCATGTGGATTGAAAAGGCTCTTGGACTGGGGGCATTCTGAGTGTCCACATCAAAGCCTGCTCCAGAAAGAAGCCCTGGGGCAGAGAGGCAGGCTGAAGAAAACCTTGCCTAGTTTCTCTTGGGTCTGGCTGTGGAGCGCATTGTCTCCCTCCTGTACTCCTGCCAGTTCTTCCAGAATACAGGGAAAATCAAAGCCTTAAGTAATAAGGGGTTATTTGCAAATGTTATTCTTTTTCTTTTTTCCTTCGGTAGAGCAGTTCCTTGTTAATAAATGAAATTTATTGAAAACTCTTTTGAGAATCCTCATGAGTAGGCAGAGGCTGGACAGTCTGTTCCCAGCCACCAGTGGTGACAGATGAAAGCAAGAACGTAGCTCCAGCTCCTGACGTCCCTCCCGAGGAGCCCTCTCTGTGCAGTCAGGGCGTCACACATTTCCCAAGTGTGCCTTCACATGAACTGAAGAGTTAGGACCACTCGCCAGCCCAGCCATTCAACTGGAGTTTCCTCCACATTCACTGGAGCCAAGGGAAGGAACCGCTTTCAAAAGGCAGCTGAGGACCAGGCCTTCCCCGGTGGGGGTTTCCAGGAACAGCAAGGTTGGGGGGATGTGAGGCCCTCAAGATCCTGAAGGCAGCCGGGTGTGGTGGCGCACACCTGTAATCCCAGCGGCTTGGGAGGCGGAGGCAGGAGGATCACAAATTCGAGACCAGAGGCAGTCTGCGTAATTTAGCAAGACCCTGTCTCAAAAAGTAAAAAAAAAAAAAACGGACTGAGGGTGCAGCTCAGCCCGGTCTAGCACTTGCAGAGCATGCAAGCGCGAGGCCCCGGGTTCAACCCCTAGTACCGTAAAAAAAAAAAAAAGATCCTGAAGGCCGTCCAGTCATCTGGCCCAGGTAAAGGCCATGAGAAGGACCCACCCGCCATTGTCGTGTAATCAACAGACCTGCCAGGCATCTATTTCCATCCTAACCCAGCATGAAAAAGGACAGGAACCATATTATGGAAACCCATACAAAATATAGACAAAGTACAGGGATGTTGGGAGTCAGGCAGAGCCCCAAAAGAGCACAAAGACATACCCGACGCAGGATACTTGAGGATTTATTTATAAAGCATGTAGGTGAAGGAAAACCCCTGAAAAATAATGCAGCAGCCTGAGGCTACCATTCCAGGGTCCATTGGGTGAGGAAAGGAGGAAGTTGCCAGAATCCAGGAAGAGGTGGGTGCTGTTTCTAAAGGGTGCTTGAAGGAATTAATTGCTGACACATGCTACTTAACTGTATGGATGACCCTTGAAAACATTAGGCGAAGTGAAAGAAGACAGTTACAACAGGCCACAGAATTTATTTCTATTTATACAAAATGTCCAGAATAGGAAAACCTATTGAAGCAGAAAGTAAATTAGTGTTTGCCAGGGGCTGGAGGGAGGAAGAACAAAGGGGACTGTGACAGAGTTCTAGATTTCGTTTCTTTTCTTTTGTTTTCTTTTCTTTCAGTACTTGGGGGTTGAACCCAGGGCCTCACACGTGCTAGGCAAGTGCTCTCCCAGTGCACTGTACCCCAACTGTCTTTCTTAGTCTTTACTTTGAGACAAGGTCTCAGTAAGTTACACAGGCTGTCTCTGGCCTCACACCTGTGATCCTCCTGCCTCAGCCTCCCGAGTCTCTGACGTTACAGGGTGCACCATGGTGCCAGACTCCATATTTCTTTTAAAATGATAAAAATTGTTCTGGAATTAGACAGTGGGGATCATTATGCTGCAAAGGTATACTTTAAAATGATGATATTAATAGATGAATTCTATCTCAGTATGTTTTTAGAAGGGGGAGGCGTGACCTTTGGCAGTAAGGCACAGGCAGCTCAAAGCAACCTGGTAGGGGCAATGGGAGGAGGGGATCCAGGGAGGGCCTTCCTTTCCTCCTCCTTCTGGCCAGCTGTGGTTCCCCACTGGCCAAACCCAACTGGAAGCCGTGGGCAAGCCAGTGGTGTATCCATATGAGCAGGCCTCCCAGGACACAGCAGAGTGGAACGGAAGTGGCATAGATCTGGAGACCAGGAGGCAATGGAACACATCTGCACAGCGGAGTCGAGGGAAGATGAGAACATATAAAGGAGGTGAAGCCGGGGCAGTGATGTTGAGTAAAATGGGTTTTACCAGGTGCACCATCTTTGCTAGAATAATTTCACCTCTGGGGTATGAGCTTCCTAGCAACGAGCACAGAGAAAGAACTCTCTCAGAGACCAAAGCTGGGGTGTGTGTTAGGCTAAAGGAAACTCAGCGGGAGGGGTACCCATGGCAGAAGGATAAACAGAACAATGAGCACGTCTCACCCGTGGCACTGCTCTTCCCTGCCAGCTGGAGACTCACACAGCCTGGGATCCCTCCCCTCCCCTGCTGGATTGCTGCCCCTTCAAAAAGTCCTTTCAATACTGCGGAATCATGCAACACACAGGAAGATGGCCCTGTGCACTTGTAAAGGGCTTGGTTCTGGCATCAGACAGCACGGGTTAGACCCCTGCTCAAACAGTTAACACTCTCTGACTTATGCAGATAGACTTAATCCCTCTAAGCCTTAGTTTCTTAATCTGCAAAATGGGAACAACTTTTTTCTTTTTGAGATGGGGTCACGCTATGTTTTCCAGACTGGCCACACACTGGAGATCCTCCTGTCTCAGCCTCCCAAGTAGCTGGGATGGCAGACGCATATCCAACTACAATGGGGACCACTATCAAGCTGTAACTCATAGGAATGTTGTGAAGAGGGAGTGGAAGAATGCATGGAAAGGGCATAGTGCTATTCGTGGCACACAGTAAGTGCTTAATAAATGTCTAGGTTGATCCTGTTGAGTGCAACAATAGAAATATTGAGGACCCCTTTGCCATCATCTCTCTTCATTTGCTCCTTTTTACAGGCAAAGAGGGGGAACCCAGAGAGGCAGCTGATCTATTCAAAACTATGCGGTCAGAAGAAAGGCAGAGTCAAGAAAAGAAGCCGGCGTCCATTCCAAGCACAACTGGGGAAGCGCTCCGCAGCAACTCCTCCGTGTGTGTGTGTGTGTGTGTGTGTGTGTGTGTGTGTGTGTGTGTGTGTCTTGCCCAGGAACGGTTCCCCGGGCAGCCCAGTCAGATTACAGGTAGGGAGAGAGCAAGACCTCAGAATTCACAATGCTGTGCACGCAGTGGGCATTCAATAAGTCCTCAGCCATGTGTTCGTGAGATTTTACTACCATGGCCTCCCGGACGAGGAACTCTTTGAGGGCCAAGTCTGTGCCTGATTCTTCTTTGTCTCTCTACTGGCACAGGAACCTGGCATAAATTAAGTGCTTAATAAATATTTTATATGTATTAATAATTAACATCTGAGGCTATTTATAAATAGCTCTGTGGGAAAAGCCCAGTTGGGATTGTGGACTATATCAAAAGTTAAATCCTCAGCTCACTTACAAAAGGCCAGGTCCAAACAGAACTGCAGCACACCCATGGAGTCTGGCTTCCTCCTAAGGACATAATGGCAGGAATAGCATACATTTCAAGTGGCACAGGAACTGATCCCAGAGCATTAGGCACTTTTTTAAAACATAATTTTCAGAGCCGGGCACGGTGGCGCACGCCTGTCATCCCAGCGACTCAGGAGGTGGAGGCAGGAGGATCGAAAGTTCGAGACCAGAGGCAGTCTGCGTAACTTAGAGAGACTATGTCTCAAAAAGTAAAAAATAAAAGGGCTGAGGGTACAGCTCAGTGGTCCAGCACCTGCAGAGCATGCAGCTCGAGGCCCCGGGTTCAACCCTCAGTACTGCAAAAGTAAGTACGTAAATAAATAAATAAAATAAAAATTTTCACTCTTTATCTGTCGTGGGCAGAACGATGTCCCCCTAAATGGCATGCATGGAGCCCTTATCCTAACCTCTAGTACCTGTGACTCCGACCTCATTTGGAAATGGAGTCTTTGCAGGTGTAACCAAGTTCAGCTGAGGTCATGTGGATTCAGGTGGGCCCTGTCAGAGGCCTGCTGTCCTTCTAAGGGGAGAAGACAGAGATGCAGACACAGACCCGGAGGGAGAAGGTCCTGTGACCCAGGCAGCAACTGGAACGACGTCCCCACGACAGGAGCCAGAGAAGGCCAGGGATGGCCAACAACCACCCGGAGCTCGGCATAGGCAGGAAGGCTCCCCTCCTACGGCCTTCGGAGGGCACGGTTTTGAATTTGGGGATGCCAGAATGACGGAGAACAAAAACTTGTCGTGGTAAGCCACCCGGTTTGTGGTGATGTGTTACCACAGCCTAGGGTGCTGATAAAGTTTCTACCATAGTTGCTCTTGGGTGTTGGGAAACCTGGGGAGGGGGGAGACAGAAGTTACCTGCAGGCTGCTCTTGCCCCTGGCCCCGCACTTACCTGCCTGATCTCCTTGAACTCCTGGAGCGCCCTCCTACCCGTTACCCCCTCTGTGCTTCAGGAAGGGTTAGTGGATGGGCCCCTCTGCTGTTGGGCAAGGTCAGGAATGGGATGCGGAACACACGGCCCCCTGTGATGTGAGGGAAGTGATTTTGCACCCAGCTGTTCACTGCACCTGCTGCGGAAAACAGAGGTGGGGGCCTGAGGTGCGGTGGGGACCGGACGGGACCGGCTGCAGACATGCAGGGTCTACCGCAAAATGAAACGTGGAGCCCTTGTTAAAAATTATTAAGCACGTCAAGGCGGTGGCAGCAGAGCATGAAAGGCAGCATATGGATCTTGGAAGGCTGGGGTTTGGCTCAGTTGGTAGAGTGCCACTCTGTGCTCTCCAAGGCCCTGGGTTCAATCCCCAGCACTGCAAAAATGGGAGAAGGACCTGGCAGCCCACTCATGAAATAATCAGCCACTAGAAACCCTATGCATAGCAGAGAAGCGAGGTCCAGTGTTGAGGTGTGTTTTGCTCTGTTGTACAGAGGGTCAAGGGTTTTGATGAGTCAGACTGGACTAAACAGCACCTAACAACAACAACAGCAACAACAAAAGCTCTTCCAAGCTTAGGGCTCCATGCACCTCCATAGACTGCAGCCCAGGAAGCCAGCCCTGGGGGCGGAGCCATGTGACATCTGCCCCGAGCACCTACCTAGTGCTGGGCACCACGCTGACACTTACCACGTGAAATGAATGGTGGCTGGCCAGGTAGGAGGCCTTGGGACAATTGCATTAATTATTCCTTTCCCATGGGAATGGGTTTAGAGAGATGCCTGTTGCTTCCCAGCTGAAGAGTCCCTAAACCCACCTCGGGACTCAGCCACCTGGAGCCTAAGCCAATTCTCATGCAAAAGAGTTTTCTTGAACCCCTGCCACTGGGGGAGCATGTTGTTTTGGTTTTCCTGCTTATCATCTCTGACATCTTGTCTGGCTGATGAATGCAGCTTCTTCTGCCTTCCTCAATATAAATCTGCCAAAATACCACTGATACATTATAATTTTTCCTTTCATCAAGAAACTAGGCATATGAAATTTTAAAATGATTTGTCTGGCCATTGGGCTTACATTTGTATTGCTCTATGGGCAGTAATTTCTATGAGCCCCGGAGAACTGCAGACTCACCCTTGATCCAAGCCTCCTGATCTTTACGTTCTCAGCTGGAAGCTGGGCCCACCAGTAAGTTTCTAAAAGAAGCAGGAAGACGGCCCAACAGGTGCTGAGAGAGGCCAGGAGACCCCAAGAGCATCCAGTCCAATGCATGCGCCTCCAGTGCATCCTAGACCCGAAGCAACATCCGCAGAGGACATTTGAAGACAACTGGGGACATCTGGAAACGGCACATTTCAAGCCACCTGTGCTGCCAAAACTATTTTCGTTGTTATTCAGCATGTCTCAGACTGATGCCTTTGTAAAAATAATAAAAGTGACTCTCTAGGGCAGGCGCGGTGGCACACGCCTGTAATCCCAGCAACTTGGGAGGTGGAGGCAGGTGGATCATGAGTTCAAGGCCAGAGGCAGCCTGTGAAATTCAACAAGACCCTGTCTCAAGATAAAAAATTATTTTAAGGGGGGCTTGGAAGGGCAGCTGAGTTGTGAAGAGCCCTGGTTCAATCCTCTAGCACCAAATAAATAAGAATGACTTTCTAGGAAAACAAAATGAAATTATACAAAATACAAACCCAGGTGTCTTTATTGTTAGACTTAACAGACCTAAAATTAGTCTGTCATGATGCTACGAAAGTTTCTGAAAATTTGCTCTCAATTTTGTTATTTAGCTTGTTGTTGACCTGTGTCAATTAGCCCACAGTTGGCCACAGTACACTGACCATACCTTGAATTATATTAAACTCATAGCCCTGGAGCCAAGGACTGTTGTCAATTTTCATTTGTTGTTGTTAGGTGCCGTAGAGTCGGTATCCAACTCATAGCGACCCTCATAGGGTTTTCAATGGCTGTTTCGGGATTGCCTTGGGAGTGGATTGCCAGGTCCTTCTCCCATTTTTGTGGTGCTGGGAATTGAACTTGGGGCCTCAGAGACTGGAGCGCAGCTCTCTACCCACTGAGCTAAATCCCAGCCCATCAATTTTCATAGGTGTCATAAAATATGAGGGTTTTGTAAAAGGCCTTTCTTCTTAGATCATATGCTGAAGTGGTTAGGCGTTACATTAGTCTGCTTTCTATCCCTGTAACAAAACACCTGAAATAATCAACTTATAAAGAGAAAAGGGTTATTATTACTCACGGTTCTAAAGCTTCTAGTCCATGTTCAATTGGCCTCATTGCTTTTGAGCCAGTTGTGGCGAGGCAGCACATCATGGCAGAAACGTGGAATGGAGCAAAACCTCTCACTTCGTGGTTAGAAAGCAAGAAAGAGAAAAGGAAGAGGCTGAGTCCCAGTATCCCCTTCAAGGTTCACTCCAATGACCTAAAAACCTTCCACTAGGCCCCACTTTCTAAAGATCCCACCACCTCCCAACAGTGCTCTCCTGGGGACCATGCCTATAGCACATGGGCCTTTGAGGGACACTTATCCAAACCATGTTGTTGTTGTTAGATGCCTTCGAGTCGTGTCTAACTCATAATGACCCTCAGGGTTTTCAGTGGCTGGCTGTTTCGGGATTGCCTAGGGAGTGGATTGCCATGTCCTTCTCCCATTTTTGCAGTGCTAGGAATCAAACTCAGGACCTCAGAGACTGCAGAGCTGTGTTCTACCACCTGAGCTAAATCTCAGCTTATCCAAATGATAGCAGGAGTGAAACAGAAGAATGTCTGCCATTTGCTTTTAATGATTCAAGAAAAGTATCTATATAGCCAGACGTGTTGGCATATTCCTGCAATCCCAGCACTCAGAAGTCACAGATAGGAGGATCTCAAGTTCAAGGCCAGCCTGAGCTACATAGTGCGACCTTGCCTCAAAATAAAAACAAAAAGAAAAGAAAAAAGAAAAGAAACAAGCCAAAAAAAAAAGAAGAAAAAGGTCTATGTGGTGGGGGGAGCCAAACTAAACATGACCAAATATGAATAAATAATTCAAACATGTGGCAGGTGGGTCTTCACTGCACTTTTTAAATCAATTTTTCTATGGATTAGAACAATCTTGAAATGAAAAGCTGGAGCAGAGGACACTAAAGCTAGCAAAAGCCTGCTTCCTTTCTTCCTGGCACAAATCAAAAGCAAGAGTAAGCCTCCATATATGCACGGGCCAGGTGCACACGCCTGTGCCACATCCCTGGAAGCAGCAGGTGGCAGGACAGCAGAGCCACGGGCACCCAGTGAAACGCAGTCTCAACCTGGGCTGCATGGCCTCATGCTGGGAGGCCTCATCAAGAGACCCATCACCGTAGCTCAGAAGCCCCTCTGTGACATGCAAGGGTCCGTCTCCAGACACTAGGAAATAATGATGCTCCACCCGGGGCAAGGACGGGCACTGTGCATAGTGTATTGGCAAGCATGGCATGGGCTTCCCTGGCCAGCAGACCTGACAAACATGGCCATTATGTGTAGATTGTCAGAGTAAGCTGGGACAAATGAATTTTTTTTAAAGTGCAGACTCCGTCCGAAGTCAGATCCCATAGTAGGGTGTTGTATGAGTCAGCTGGTACAGCACTGAGACAGAGAAACCAACCAAAATAAAACTTATGCAGGGAGAGATTTATTAGGGGCTCACAGAAAATCACAGTGCATGAGGGCATTGGGGCAGGCATGGTAGCCGCAGGTAGCAGGGCCGGAGGCAGAGAACTCCACATCTTGGTGAATGAGAAAAAGAGAAAGCAACTGGAAGCACAGGTCTCGGTAAAAAACCTCCAAAGACCCCTCCCTGGTGACCTCCTTCCACACAGCTTTGGACCCGCCTCCCAAAGTTCTGTGGTTCCCTCCAACAGCACCACCACGTGGGAACCAAACATCCAAACCCATGACCTTTGGGGGACATTTTAGATCCAAATCATAAAAGCTATTTTGCAGGCGATTGGATTGCAGCTTACAAGGAGCTTTAGGCACTAAAACCAGTTCTAGTTCAGGTCACATAATTTCCTTTAATGATGGGGCTCTTTCCCCCTTGCACACAGCTCCAGGGGAGGTTGGCCCCTTCACCTCTGTCCCGAACTTGGCCGCCCCCAGCAATGGGCCCCCGCCCCCCTCGCCACTGGTCCCACTGAGTGACATCAGTAGCCTGTGTTACTCTGGCCTTAGTCATCATTGCTCACGTGTCCAAAGGTCTGCATGTCTCGGGCCTGCCCTGCTATGGGAAAATTAACATTCCAAGGGTAGGGCTCAATGCTGGACATGCCAGGAGGTGGCCCCCCAAGAGCCCAGGGGATGTTTTAGGCTGCTGCGGGTTTCCATTTGACTCCATGAACTGTTAATAAAGACCTCGAGGCTTTTCTTCTCTTTGACCCGCCCGTGAGAGGATTGGGCTCAGGTTATCTAGTATTTAAATGAGCTTCCAGGGTGGCTGACGTATAGTGAATCTAGTGGGTTAAGAACCACCCTCCACTGGGCAGCTGAGGAACTGGCCTAAGTGCCTGATCAGAACCAGCTCTGTAAATTGTGTGGCCCAGTGGGAAATGAAGGCGCAATGGCTATTGTTCAAAAGGATTTAGGATTTTAAGATGGCGACAGCAGACCCAAGTGGGGGCCTTTGGAGTACCCAGGTGTGGGTGATTCTGTGGGTCATGTGTCCCTGCAGCCAGCCCAGCGCCTGAGCTCTCTGGGAGCTGGGAGCAGTCACCCTTCCTGTGGGTAACTGTGGTCTACTACCCTCTCCCTCAGCTGGAAGTTGGGCCAGTGCAGTGTGGCTGGGATGTTCTGTCCTTGGAAGTAGCAACCAGCTGCCGTGAATCTTGGCACCAGCGGTGCTGCCCAGGCCAGGCACAGAGCTGGCCTCCTTCCGTGTCTGTCGAGAACCCAAGGCTCCCTATGTTCACTTCCTTCTCACATTACCATACACACTCATTCACATCTGCGGATCAGCAGGTCCATTTTTGCTTTTCTAGGACCATGGTCAGGATTCAGGCAGAGTGCATTTGTGTGTGTTTGCGTGTGTACATATTTAACTAAAAAATAGGAAGCGATGGGCTTAAACCCAATGCCAATTACGTCCTGGAATGGAGAGCGCTTCAACTCCTTACCGCGCGGGGCACGAGTACAGGATTTTTAATGCACGATTGAAAGGGCCCCAGCACCCGTAAAGGCAATATGTACTCACTGGTTAGAATTAATTATAAATCACATATGGATTATATTATAGCCACAATGAACATGCCAGTCACTACCTCCACGGAGGGTGGTGACTAGGAGCTTCAGGTACCTGTGCTTCTGAAGTGAGCTGAAGCCGTAAAACTGAGACAAGCGAGTGGTGACCAACTGGGCAAATCCAGCTCCCAGGAACTCCCACCGCACGGGCAGTGGAACACTCGAGCGCACACGACTTGTCCGTTTTATTGCACAAAACAGTTACAATAAAAAAGACCCACTATGATATCTTTTTTTTCCTGCAACCATTGGTTTCTGGAAATGAAATAGGAGCCATAGGGCGCAGAGAAATAAGAAGCTTGGTTAGAGGTCTTTGATTATAGTGGGAAGGCACACGGCACTGTGGCTGTGGGCCTGTCCCATGGGCCTTCACAGACCCGTGGTTCCTGGAGACATCAAGGCCGCTCCCAGGAAGGTATAAAGCAGCGAAAGGATTATGTCATCCTGTTTAAAGGCTGCTGAGCAGAGGGAAAGAAGTGCCTCACAAACTCAGTACCCCGCATTGAGGCTGCAGAGCTCTTTTTATTATTATTATTTTAGTTTAGGGCCTGAGGGGCTAGCTTGGTGGTAGAGCACCTGTTTAGCATACCTGACAGGGTCTGGGTTTGATCCTGATCACCAAAAATCCACACCAAAACAAGACAAAAAATTTTTTATTTTGAAATAATTTTGAATTTATAGATAAGTTGTTGGAATACTGCCAAGAACTTCCATATATCCAGCACTCCAATTCACCAGTTTTTAACACTACCAAGTTTGCTTTATCATCCCCTATCAAAGGCAGGTTAGTTTATCCTGGACCTTTGGAGAGTCTGTTACATACATTATGTGCCTAAGCCCCTTTACTTTTTGAAACCATAAAGCAATATAACTCGATAAAGATTAAATAAATTTTAAAAATCACCTCAAATCCTACCATCCTAATGCAAATAGGTGCAATTCAGAATTGCTCCATTGTCTTTTTTCCACGTACACATATGACTTTTGTACAGCTCAGATTTCTTGAAACATTCAGAGTGATCCACTCACCTACTACCTACCCACACATCCATTCATCCATCCGTCCATCCATCCATCTAACCACCCCAGAAATACTTACTGAGCCCCTCCTAGGGGCCAGGCCTACAATACAGCTTAAAACACCTAACAATTTCATGGCCATAGAATGTGACTATTGTCCTTGAGGGCAACTGTAACCTCCTTTGCTCTGTTCCTCCCCTACACATATACCCCGGCCCAAAGTCAAGGATGTTGATACTGTTAAGTTTTGTGTATATTTCTTGTTAATTGCCCACCAACTTTCAAAAAGTATGGTAGATGGTTATAGTAAAAACATACACACCTCATTCGGGTGCAGTGGTGCACGCCTTTAATCCCAGCAATTTGAGAGGCAGAGGCAGGAAGATTGCAAGTTCGAGACCAGAGGCAGTCTGCATAATTTAGCGAAACCCTGTCTCAAAAAAAAATTTTTTTTAATGGGCTGTGGGTGCAGCTCAGTGGTCCAGCACTTGGAAACCATGCAAGTGAGAGGCCCTGGGTTCAACCCCCAGTACTGCAAAACCAAAAACAAACAAACAAAAAACAAAACAAAACATAGTACAGAGGCTGGGGAAGAAGCTTTTTGGGAGAGTACTTGCCTAGCACATGTGTGGCCCTGGGTTCGATCTCCAGCACTAAGGGGGAGAGTTAAAAAAAAGCGAAAGCAATACTATAGATCATTGAAAAGTTAAAATGGAAATTAGAAATCTCTTCCAGCCATTTCTCAGCCTAATGCTTGTTGGCTCTCAGAAGGAATCCTTGTGTCTTCTCTGTATCCAAGGGAGACACTTTTTGAGGTTTACTTCCCTTAATTTTTATTATAAGAACAATTGGTATTTTTTCCAAATGTAAGATTATATGAAAATATTTGCAATGCCTTTTCAGGCCACTCCTCTCTCCTAGGAAGTATAGAATCACTTTTCACAGAAGAAAAATGTGGCTTCCTGGAACATGGCACTAGGGGTATTGATGTCCTGAGGATTAAATTTGACTTTGAGCTTCCTATGAGCCAAGGTAACAAGGAATCCTAATGGTCTGCAAAGTTTACGTATTAACTCTTCAAGAGAGAGGCATAGTTTCTTCTGCAGGAATGCAGTGCAGAGGTGACCGCTCCCAGGAGTAGACAGAGAATCTGGCCCAGCTCTTGCCATCTACCCCCTCCCCCCAGTCTTGACAAAGGGCAGTATGGGGAGGGCACTGGACCAATGGCCTGTGGTGGGAGTGCTCCCCGCCCCCATGTCTTGATGGAATGCAGGATCTCAGGAGAAACACAGCAAGGGTAGCCCTGTGGGAAGGCTCGAGTGGCAACAGTGGAAGGCCAGGCAGCATCTTGAGGCCAGTGGTGTTGGCCTGAGCCACAGGGAGTGCTTGGGCCCTACGCACAATGCCCCTGTCCTGTCTGCATGGTCACACCTATGCCAGCTACACCTGCCCTCACCCTGCAGCTCTGGGGGCCACGCCAGACTAAACCTCTCTGCTAGCAACTAGGACCCCCTCTTTCAGCACCCCTAACTGAATCTCAAAGTCAGTACCCTGGAAGAGAAAAGGAATGAAGCTGCCTGGAGCCAAGGAGGAGCCACTTTGATAGTCATTGGGAACTGCAGCAACCAGAGGGGACAGAACCACACCAGAAGAGAGGAGGCCAGGGGACGGGAGGCCCCTGGGGAGACCCTGTGAGCTCCTCACCAAAGAACAAGCCCATTCCATGCATCCAGTTCAGTGCGTGCATTTCCAACTCCTCCCACTCAGTAGCTTGAGTAATGACATTGCCTGAAAACAAGTAGCACTTTCAGCTGGGTGCAGTGGCACACACCTGTAATCCCTGGGGCTTGAGAGGGAGATGGTAGGAGGATCGCACGTTCGAGACCAGATGCAGTCTCTGTAATTTAGTGAGACCCTGTCTCAAAAAGTAAAAAAAGGGGCTGAGGATACAGCTCAGTGGTCCAGCGCTTGCAAAGCATGCAAGCGAAGACCCTGGGTTCAACCCCCAGTACCACCAAAAACAAAAACAAAAACAAAAACAAAAACAAACAAACAAAAAAAAACTCAGCACTTTCTACTGAACATGGACCGGCTTGAAAAAGTGCTTCTAGTTATTTTATTCAGCCATTGAAAACCCTATTAGGGTCACTATGAGTCGGATATCAACTCTACGGCACCTAACTAAGTTATTTTATAAGGAAAACGGTGCTAGAGGCGACCTTTGTCATCTCTGCTATTTTTTTTCCCAAATATAAAAGCACAAGTAGAACTCATTCCCAGTCTCTACTAATTCACTTCTTGCTTTCCCACTATCATGGCTTTTTGTTATTGTCCTGAAATTGAGCCTCAAGAGCCTTAAAATCGACCACACCATGCCCACTTTTGTCTTTTCTAGTTTTTAGCCAGTCTCTGACAACCCATTCAATCCTTAGGCCTGCCTCTCCCCCTTCAAAGATTAGATTGAAGGCTCACCATGAAACAAATATTTTATTTTTTAAATAACGGGATACTAAATATATGTTGGGAGAAGGACCTGGCAATCCACTCCCAAGGCAATCCCGAAACAGTCAGCCATTGAAAGCCCTATGAGGGTCACTATGAGTCGGATACCGACTCGACAGCACCTAACAACAACAACAACAAATATATGTTGCAACATTAACTCTGCCTTTTTTGGAGTTATACCAATAGTGTGGACAGGACAGAGAAGCCCTTCTAGAATGGAAGGGTGTCTGAGTTAGGGTAGGACCGTCCAGCATTGCAGCATTGGGGAAGTCATGCTCAGTCTTTGAGCCTCAGTTTCCCTCATCTGTACAATGGAGATGATACTAGTATCTCTCTGAAGAGGCTACTACAAAGATTAAAGATGCATAAAAAGCGCTGCACACATGGCCAGAGTCAAGGGCAAATATCTGTGCTACCACTTGTTGCTGCTATTGTTCTTGTGATGCTTCTGTTCTGTGTCTGTCAAAGTCTCTGTTGAATCACCAGAAATTCTACCGGACTAATGAAATAGCAACATTCAGGAAGAGACCATGGAAAGTACTGAAAAGTAAACCTTTCCTTACTGGATTCTGTAGAGGTGATGAACAGATAAAAAGTAGCAAATGACATTTGCTCTGCAAATTAACTGACAAGTATTTTAAAACATTTCCCTTTGTCTTTTTCCCCCCCCCTTAAAAACACTTTTAGAAATAGTAATAAATATGAAACAGTTAAGAGGTTGGTAAAAGATACTTTGCAACTGTTTTATGTTGTATTAAAATGTATCTAACATACAATGTATCTTTTTATCTCAGTGCACAGTTTGTGGTCATCCAGCACATTCATAATATTGTGAAGTCATCACCACGGGCATTTCCAGAACTTGGTCATCATTCCAAACAGAAGCTCTGTACCCATCAAACAATGAGTGCCTATACCTTCTCCCTTCCATCTCCAGTAACCACCACTGTACTTTCAATGATTTTGCCTAGTCTAGCTACCTCATATAAGTGGAATTATGTCTTTTTGTGTCTAGCTTGTTTCCCTTAGCTTGTTTTCAGTATCCATCCACGGTGCAGCCTGCCTCAGAATTTCTTTTCTTTTCTTTTTTTCCCCACTACGGGGGGGGGGGGGTTTGAACCCAGGGGCTTGCACATGCTAGGCAAGTACTCTACCCTGAGCTGGCCCCCCCTCCCCATTTTCATTTTGAGACAGGATCTTACCAAGTTGTACAGGCAGCCACTGACCTCTAATTCAAAATCCCCCTGCCTCAATCTCCCGAGTTGCTGGGATTATAAGCAAGTGACAGTGCCCCGTTCTTTATTCCTTTTTAAGGCTGAATATCATTCCATTGTATATATGTACCACACTTTGTTTATCCATTTATTCTTGATAGATGTTTGGATTTTTACCTTTTGGCTGTTGTGAATAACAGTGTTATAAACATGGTTGTACATACATCCATTTAAATCTCTACTTTCAATTCTTTTAGGCATATACTCAGAAATGGAATTGCTGGATCATATGGCAATTCTATGTTTAACTTTTTGAGGTGCTGCCAGACTGTTTTCCACAGTGGCTGCACAATTTTACATTCCCACCACCAGTGCACAAGGGTTCCCATTTCTCCACATCTTCATCAACACTTTTTTTTTCCTGCTTTGTTGATAATACCCATCCCAGTGGATGTAAACTGCTTCTCTCACTATGGGTTTGATTTGCATTTCCCTAATGACTAGTGACACGGAGCATCTTTTCATGTGCTTATTGGCCATTTGTATATCTTCCTTGCAGAACTATCTATTGGAGGCTCTGCCTAGTTTTTGAGCTGGGTCTGTTGATTGTGTGCAATATCTTTAAAAAAAAAACAATTAGAATCTGAAATGATTTACATGTTGGGGGCAAGTGGGCTCTATATTTTAAGATGCAGGGTGTGAAGCTGAAAGTGAGAAATAATTTTCGGCTTCTCAATACCTCCTTTTTAAGGTTCCCAAGACAAAGAAGATGATCGTATTTTCTAAGGCAGAATTCAAACTCATAGACTGCACGAAAGTTGCACAAGTGATGTGAAAAACCAGCTGACTTTTTGTTTTCTAGTGAGAATAGGTGACCACTGAGAACCAAAGATCGGCGAAATAGAACACAGCAGAAAAATCTTTATTTATAGTTACTATAGTTTATGTCCAAGAGGCTCAGGAACTGAAAGCCGAGTGCTCCGAGGTGGGTAAGTTCAGTTCACAAGAAAGTCTTAGGGGCCGTGACCTTGAGGCAAAACTAATGGAGAGGAGAGCCCTGAAGGTGGGTCTGTAGGGACACAGGGCCCCTGGAAGATGGAGACAATTGGGAGCAAACACCTGGGAACGCTTCCATGGAATGGCAGACTGTTGAGCCACACAGCTGACCTGCCCCAGGCCGGCTTGAGACATCTCATGAACTAGGGCCTGGTCTCCCTCTGCTAACCAGGGCTGGGAAGAATTCAATCAGGTTTTCAAGTCTAGCTTCACTGTAAAACAATCACAGAAGCCACGGCCTCACTCGGCCCATCACGCAGGCAGCACGTGGATGCACTTTAGCAAAGGAGCGAAGAGCCGAGAGGCCTGGAGCAGCCTCCTGAGCACGCAGAAGAGGGATCAGCAGCTCGGTGGCTTCCCGGCCCCGCTCTCGGCCTTGGCTATAAATTTTTTAGGCCCCTTAGGATGTGGAGTCTTTGGATACCAGAGAGGCCAAACCCCTCACCTCAGTACCCAGAATGGCGGGCCCTGCAGCTTTCAGAGCTCCGGCCTTGGACCCAGCCCCGCGCCTCTCCAGCGCAACATCTCAACCCAGTTTCTAACGTTCCAGTGTGGATTCTAAAACAATCTCTCCTAAGGGTTCTGCTCCGCCCCGACAGGGGTCTTTGGAGGATCGAGGCCCAACTCAAGAGGAGTGAGAGGAGAGAGTTTGGTGGCACTTGGACGCCGCCACTCTCTTCCGGGGACAGCGCCCGGACACCTCGGGTCACGGGCATGGAGTCCAGCCCAGGTGCTGCCTGGCCGCCGGAGGATGCTGGACCTGGCTCACGGCTTGGTGTCCAGACTTCAGCCGCGGGACGTCAGAATGCAAAGTGCTGCAGAAGGTCGCTGCGCAACCCCACGATGACCCCTGGGCCGCAGCGAGCCTCCACCCCGCGAGGCCCCGAGATGTGACCAAAGGCACGATTTTGAAAACAACTCCGGCGAGAACCAGGCAACAGGAACAAACTTTATTATCATTATTTTTTAATGCGTAAAAACGTTTTGCTTCTCGTAGGGAACACAGCGCCGCAAGTCCCAGCATGTGTGGCCGCCTCCCCGCGTCCCCACGGCCACCGCCACCTTCCAGGCTCGGTCTCCCGGAGCGGCATCCGGGGAGCGCAAGTGCCCCCTGTGGCCGGCCCGCGCCTGACCCCATGGGCCCAGAAGGCAGAGACGGCGGGCGCGGGGGCCCAGGAGGAAGTTGCAGCCGCGGGGCCGGGCGAGGGGCGGGCGTGGCGAGGGCCTGCAGGGCGGGAGCCACCCGGGAGAGCCGCGCCGCGCCGAGGCCCGCCCGGGCTCTGGTCCCCCCACGTGGCCCGCTGCCCCGGGTCCCACGTGGAAGAGGCGGAGGAGGAAGGAGGGCGACGGAGGGAGGGACCCCCGCCCCAGCTGGCCGAGGCCCCGGTGCCTCCGCCGCGCCTCCCTGGCGGGCCGGCCGGGGTGCACTTTCGCGGAGCCACTAATCCCCAGAGAGCGCCGATTTGCAGCGAGGAGACTCCGCGGGGGGCGAGCCCGGCCCATGTGGGGTGGTGTCATTGGTTTGCGAAGAGAGACCCCGCCTTTGCCGCCCCCCCACGAAAAGGAAAAAAAAAGAGAGAGCGAAGAAAAGAAAAGGAAAAAAAAAAAAATAGGAGCGCAGAGTGAGGCAGCGCCGACCCTCACCTCGCAGCCCGCCCCGCTCGTGCCGCCGGCGGGCGCGGGGACGCGGCCGCGCCGCTTCTTTCCCTTTCCTTTTCTCCCGGCCCTCCTCCTCCTTCCCCGAGGAGAAAACAAATAAAGAGGAGCAAATAGCCGGGAGGCGTGCGGTGCCCTGGACCTCCCCTCCCCGGATCCAAGTTGGACCCCGCATCCTCTGGGGGGTGAGCGCGACGCGGGGCGGGCGCGGGCCGGGGACCCCCGGCGCAGCCCCCGGCGCGCGGGCCGGCGGGAGGACGCGCGGCCGGGACGCGGGGTGGGGGATCGGGAGCCGGGTGGGCGGAGGCAGGGGGCAGGGTGGGTGGGGAAGGAGGAAGAGGCTCGGCGGCGAGGGGAGGAGGAGGAAGGGAAGGGAGGCGCGCGGAGGGCGGGGAGGGCGGCGGGGGAGGGGCGGGCGCCGGGGAGATTAAGTTTTTGTGTGTGTCCCCGTGTGCGTGTGTCATTTTAAGGTGGCTCGGGAGCGGCCCGCGGGAGCCGGCCGTGGCCGGAGGAGCGAGGGACCGCGCCGGGAGCCATGCCGCGCTGAGGGGGGGCGCACAGCCGCTGCCACCGCCGCCGCCGCCACCGCTGCCGGGCGGGGTGGGAGGGGCGGGAGCAGCCGCCGCCGCCGCCGCCTCCCGGGTGGGCGCCCTTCGCGGTGGACGCCGGCGGCCCAGGACGAGGTAAGGGGGGCCCCGGGGGTGGGCTGGGGCCGCCGCCGCCCCCCGCCTCACCTGCGGCGGGCCGGGGGCGCCGTGCCCGCGCCTCACTGCGCCACTTCGCGAGGAGGAGGAGGAGGAGGAGGAGGAGGAGGGCGAAGGACACCGAGCCGGCATCCGAGGACATCTTCGGTCCGCGCCCCCGGCCCCGTGTCCCCCCTTCGCCCCCGGCGCCCAGGGTCGGCCGACGGCCCGGGGGTCCTCTCCGGCCGCCCCCCGCCGCCGGTCGCGCCCGCCGGCCGCCGTTTGCGCCCGGATTTTTGTTGTTGTGATGAGAGTTGATGAATGCGAAGTAGGCGGTCACCTTCCTTCCCATCTGGATTGGAAAAAAAAAAAAAAAAAAAAGGAAAGAAAAACCCGGAGCGCAGCGGCGTCCAGAGGGCAGCGGCGGTGGCGGCGTCTCGGCGACGGCTTTCCAGGCGCCCCCTGCTCCGGCTCTCGGGGGCCGCGGGCGACCCGGGCCGAGCGCGCGGCGCGCCGCGGGGACAATGCGGCCGGATCCCCGGGGACCTGGAGTCGGAGCATGCCAGGGTGCGGCGGGCCTTGCGTCTGCGAGGCGGGCGGGGGGGGGCCTCGGCGGCTGGGGACCTCGGGGAAGTCGGGGCGCGGCCCCTGTCACCGGGGAGCCCACGCGGCACCCCGCGAGCGCGAGCGAGAGGGAAGGGGGCGAAGCGGAGCCCTTTTGTTTTGCCGGCCCGGCATTGTTGGCTCATCGGGCGGCCGGGCCACAGCTGCCGCCGCCGCGGCCGCCGCCAGGGCAGCGCGGGGCTCGGCCCGCCAAAGTCGCGGCGGGGCGGGGGGCCGGGGCGGGCCCGGCGGCGGGCGCGGGCGGGGGCGGCGGGCCGGGCATTTCCTCTGCCCGGCCGCGCTCCCGCGGGCACCACTTCCTCCTCGCCGGCCGCCCGCCGCCTCCGCGCCGCCCCCGCCCGCGCCGCACTTTTCGGGTGGGGCTCACCGAAAAGAAAAAGTTTCTCGCGCGAGGGGCCGGGCAGGGCGCGCCCCGGGCGGCGGGGCCCAGCGCGGCGCGGGGACAGCCCGGCCGCCGCGGTCGCCTCCCTCCTGGCCATCCTGCTCGGCGCCGGCCGGCCCCGCGCGGCCGAGGGAAGCTTCGCCTTTCTTCTCCGCCGCGCTCTCTCCCCCGCGCCCCGGGCGAGTTGGGCAGAGGCGCTAGGGCGCCGGGGCGCGCTCAGGCCTCTCTCCGGGGCGGCGTGGCCGGCGGCCCGCAGCCCACGCTGCGCCCCGGGGCTCGGAGGCCGCGGGCCCGGGAGCTCGGCGCGGTCACCGCGGGCCGCGCGGAGACACTCGCGCGCACACACTCCCTCCCGTGGCTCGCTTTCCGCCGGCGACGACAGTCGCGGACAGCCAGGCAGGGTGCGTGTGCGCGCGAGTGCTTGTGGTTCTCCTTCTCCACCCCCGGTACTTTTCCGGAGGCGGCCCGAGCAGCGGTTGGTTCCAGCGGACCCCACGTTTAGGATTTTATGGGGAAGAGGAAGCGTTTTTCCAGAAATCCCCGCTTGCTTGCGTGCGCGTGGTGGAGGCTGATGGCAATGGCCTACGTCGGCTCGCCGGGTTCCCTTGCTCTGCCCCGGGTAAACAAGTCTTTCTGTGCATTTCCCCCTGTTCTCTCTAAAGACTGGAGATTAGGTTAAGTTCTTAGAGAGCCTGATGCTAGTGACTTGAATGGTAGACTAGAGAATTCTGTTCTATAAATAAGCATTGGGAATTTAGGATGCTAAATGCCTTATTTGCAATTCTGTTGGGTGTTCTGGAGACTGGTATATTTTTGCCTGATTGGGATAACTTTGAGGGGACATTTTATTTGGGGGGGGGAGTTTATGAAGTGGTTCTTAATACCTCCTAACTTTGAGAACATACTTCAGCTATTGCACCACTCTTTGAAAAGACAGCCTCCTCTTACTAGGCGCTGGGTTCAGAGACAGTTTAAAAATTATCTCCTGTTCAGCCCCGAAGATTTGCCGTTCTACCTCGAGGTTTTCAAACCAGAGCTAGTTTTCACCTACTTCGAAGAATTCTGTCTTGAGGTTTTTTTTTTTTTTTTTTAATAAATCTTCATCACCAAGTAATAGGATTTTAAAGGGTCTTGTTTTTATAATCACTTGATTTCAAAGAGTACTTCTTACAGTAATTACAAAGTAATATTTAAAATGCTAATTCTACATTTTCAGTCAGAGCAGCTTTGATATTGAAACAAGGTTTCTTTTTATTTTTCTAAGTAGCAGGGACTGTATCTTAAAAGTTGAAACACTGAATATCCTTTTGTCTGGCTCTGACACACTCCTGGAAAACCCCCCAGTGCCCTTTTTATTGCCCCCAAAAGAAAAAGTTAATGAGATGGTAGGTTTCAAGCAAGAAGCAGGCCCTCCCTCTTAGAAATTATGCTTACAGTTGCCATTGAAGTTGGATGTTAGCCGCCAGTGCACTTGCCTTCAATGAAACCAGTTTAATCGTTCACACTTGATCAAGTATAACATGACCAAACAAAGGAAATAAGCCAGCATATTTCTGTAGAGCATTGAGGGGTTTAGTGTAAGTGTCCATGTTGGGTCACCCCCTTCCCCCACCCTGCCCCAGGACAAGGGAGAGGGAGGGCTGAAGGCAAAGGGAATTTATGGCGCTGATTGGTTTTCTGTGCCCCAGGGGTAGGGGACCCCAGTTGTGTCCATGTAGAAAGTGGTTGTTGTTAGAGGGAATTATAAGATTTTGGGTTTGGAGTTTGCTTGGGACCTGGCAAGGTGCTCCTTGGTTTCTTTTTCTTGCTTGGAAAGATCCTTAGACTGCAAGGGTAGGTCGGTTCCTTCCTTTTTGTAATGGTTCCTTAATTAGGCACAGTGGAGGGTGGTGTGCTCTGCCGCCGGGCTCAGAGCCCTGTGAGTTATTTACGATTTCACTTGGGATCTTTGAAACTGACCCTTGAATGGGTGTTCTCATGGGGGAGGGGGAGGGGGAAATTACCTTTTCTTAACTGTGTTAAAAACAAAACAAACAAACAAACAAACAAAACCCTCTTTGTGCCTGAAATGCATTTCCTTCCTAGAACTGAGTTGCAGTTTATATGTGGGATTTAGTCACCAACTCAGTGAAGAAATTTTTGCAAAGTGCGTCTTGTTCTTTGAAGCTGAAAAAGTAAAAAAAAAAGTTTGGTCACTGGGAAACAAACACTACTGCCATTGTAAAAAATGTACCCGTGACATGGTTTGTGAGATATTTTGGGCTTTTAACACTCAGGCACACCTGTTCCTGTCCCTGGTGAGTGGAGTTTGCTTTCCCTGGCATTGTTAATCCGGCCTTGTACACAAGATGAAACAGTAGAACTTGCTAGTGGAATAATTATTAACTAGTCCACCGGTTGCCCTTTCAGGGAATAATCAATAACTTCACTCTTGACTTTATAAACTCCAAGCAGGAATCCCATGCCTAAATCTGGAGAGTGTTTTAAATTGGGATTAAGTGATGAGACAAAGAGCAACGACCAATAACCGCAAGACCAGCCTTCCAACTTTTCCGGTGTTCTGAGGAGCTGGCTAGGGGGTACATAGGTGGTGAGTGTAGAAAATGAGCACTGGCCAAGCTGTGTGCTGGATTTAAAAGTGGGAACTGTGAAAATACTAAAGGAGAAGGAATTCAGGGTGACTCACTGGATGAAATTCCTGAGATTCACTTATGAAAAGAGGAAAAGGACACCAAAATGGACACCGCCCGGGAGGGCCCCTGCTGTGATCCCCAGCCAGAATGCTGTTTGCTAACACATCACTAACATGAATCACTTTTGAAGGCAAACTTACACCCCGTGCGCTTCATGCTTTCCCTAAATGGAAGAATTCCGAAGAGTGTAGGGCAACAGCAGGATGGGGGCCCCCCTGTCACTTTTTACCCCTGTCATTTCAATAGAGGGGGCTGTCATCAGAATGTACGTGAGTGCAGGATGATGAGCTCTCTATCAGCGGAAAGCAGCAGCACAAGTGTCCCTGGTCCCTGACGCAGGCCACAAGCAAGGATTCCTGCAGTGCGAGGTTAGGAAGGTAAATGTATCCCCCCCGGACAGGGCACGACTCAGGTCCTATTTCCACACCCAGGGGATCGTTCCATGACCGAAGGTGGAACATGTTTTTCTAGTAATTAAAAAACAGGGGTGTCGTGTGTTTGATCCTTTACAAAGAAGTCCTCCTGCTTAACAGAAGTGACACCATCTGGTGAAATCTTGGGGTGTCTGACTCTACAAGAGGCTTCCCGTGCATGGCCAGCCCAGGAATGCTTGCGAGGCCTTTGGCTGCTGAAGTTTTAGTAGGCCCGTGAATGCTGGGCCGGATAACCTCTCCGAGGCCACACTGTTTGGGTAGGGATCAGTTTTCCCCTTACAGCTGGTAAGCATGTCCTAATTTACCTGCCTGCAAGTTAAAGTTACAGCACCCCCCGGAAAGAAGGGAAAATGCAAAGCTTCCCCTGCCCCCATCCCCCGAAGTTAATTTTTTATTCCAGTCTCAGTTTGATGGACAATGTGTCAAAGACTTAGGAAAGGTATTTTTTTTTAAACCCTATCTCTGACTTTGGGAAATTATATTTGGTAATTGCTGAAAACTTCAGGACCATTTTAAAGGTGTCCCGTGGTTCCTTTGATCATGATTTAATGGGGACCATCCAGAAGCCGCCAGCATGACCCTAACGATACTTAATGTTTGGGCCTAATCTGGAATTTGCTTTTAGCTGTCGTTATGAACGCTGGAAGCCTAAATTACAGCCGCACTTGGGCATTCAGAACTTTGCCTATGAAAAGAAGGGCTTTGCACATTGTGTGGAAAAGGGGGGATTCACAGATGAATACAGAATATACAATGGGGAGAGAGGCAGGCCATTGTTTGTGTGGAATGTCCACGATGGGAGCCAAGGGGCAGTTTCGCCTTCGTCCTCCCAACTGCTGGAGAACGCGGAACCGGCCTGGGCTGCAGCGGGCCGGGCACCAGCGAGGCGTTCATCTGCCTTGGCTGGCCGTGGAAATTTGGCCGGCCCCGCTTCCAGGCTTTTTCTTAGAAGGTGGTCTTTCTGGACTGCTAGGGGAGGGCGTGCTTTCTCCTCATCGCAATCTGCGTCTTTGAGGAAAGATTCCAGGGGCAAATAGTGAAGTGCTTTCAGGGAAGTGTGAAAACCAAACTTTTTCCCCTTGGAATTTGATATTTAAAAAACAGTGTTCCCTACCAGAAACTGAGGCAGGATACATGTCAGGGAGTCGAGTTTGTTTTTAAAGCCTCCTTCCCCTGTGCTCTAAGGAGGGTGGACCTGCCGTGAGTGTTTGCTGTAGGTCATGTTCCTTTGTAGCTGAGGGCCTTTTTTGAGCAAGTTCCTCCATATCCTCTCTGTTCTCAAAGCCCTCTGGCTGCCACGTGGGAGCTGAGGCCAAGCAGAGCCCATTATGGCCTAGGTGACCTGTATTCCCCATACCTTACTTTTTAGTACCCACCCGAAGTAGAACCCTGTAGGCCATTGACCAACATTCCTGTTCTGATATCTCGAGACATATACTCACTCAGAATTTTGGGCCTCTTGTCCTTCCCGCTTGCTATCTAGCCCAGTGTCTCCTGAAGTGGATGTTTTGGAAATGCTCTGCATTAGCTCTTTACCTAACTTCAGTTTAACAGATGGTTGCCTAGAATTGACTTAAAGTTAATAAAACTTGGGATTAAATGGTTGGGTTCTAGTTTTGGGTTTTTGTTGTTGTTTGTTTGTTTTTGTACTGGAGTTGAACCCAGGGCATCAGACATGCTTTTGGAAATGCTTTACCACTGAGCTGCATCCCCCAGCCCATTTTTAAATTTTTTTATTTTGAGATAAGGTCTCACTAAATTACTTGGGCTGCGTCTTGCTATATCCTTCAGCCTCCTGCCTATCTCTCCCTGTGCCACTGCACCCAGCTAATGGTTACCAATGGGCCAAATGGTGTTTGGGTTTGTAGAGAATCGTGCCTTCTGCCGTAGGTAATAATAGAACTTTCCTTTCTCCCAAAGGTCTGCTGGTGTTTAGAGTAGTTGCCCTTGCTTGACCCCGATGGCCAGGCTTGTGTCTGAGTCCAGAAAAGTTCTTGTTGGGTGAGAGCAGTGATTTTCATCTATTGTTCTAAAAATCCTACCCACTTGTAAAATACAAAAAGAAATACACCTTCCATTATGTTGGCGATTCTTAACTCCCTTCAGAAGATTGCTTCTGGCCAGCAGAAATGTGCTCCTTGCATTAAAACAAATCTTTAATTATGACTTAAATTCTCCTGGCCTAAAAGTTGTCTGACAGAAAACAGTATCAGGATCTCTGTGCCTGGTCCCACGCCTGGTTGAGGCAGAAGCTCAGGAGGGCTCTGCTAAAGGCGGTGGAATGGCGACAGGGTGTGTGTGGGTCTTTTGCAGTGCCAGGCTAGCTCAGGCCTTGTAAACTCAACCTAATCAGGCGGTGCTCCAGCCATGCCTGAAATCTGGCCTCCAGCAATCTGGCCAAGCCCAGGGCAAACAAAAACTTCATTATTAGAATCACAGAATCCCAGGAAGTTTTCTCTGGAAGGAACCGTAGACCTAGATCACAGAGGTCAACGCCTCTGGCCTAATGGGATTTTTTTTTTCTTTTCCCTTTATGGCATTTAAAAATTTTTAACTTATTGAGGCTAACAAAGGATTGTTTTATAAGTCCAAATGGCGAGGTCAAATCTGAAAGGGATAGTATAGTTGTACACCTGTGTGTGTGGCAGGGACAAAAGAAAGTTAATGGGTGTGGGGAGAAAGTGAGGAGAGGGAGGGGGACAGAGCCGGTGGAGGTGCTTTTCTGGAGGAAGTGTGAGGCCCTGAGTGTGCACCTGACTGTGCACACTTCCTGGTAAATGAACGCTAGCTGTGACTTTGTGCTTTTGCTGACGGATGGTCATAGTGCGACCTGTCTGGGGTGCAAACCAAGTCTGCTTTTCCTCTGCTTGTTCAGGTACCAGGTGGGCCAGAGGAAGGGGGGGCAGTGCCCACACACTCATTTGGATCCTGGATGTCCCCCACACTGTTTCAGGGAGCTCCTGGGCCTGCCCACTTGGAGTAGGTCAGAACGAGCAGTGGGCAGGGCAGAGAGAGCTCTTAAAGCCACATTCCCAAGAGTGGTGCAAGGAACTGGGAATGTTTAGCCTGGAATAGGTCACCCCCACCCCGATCCCTGTCCAAGAGTGTCCTGGGGCAGTGCAGTCACGTGTCCTGGCTTGGCGCTAAGAAACAGAGTGCTGGTGTGCTGAGGGAGGCCTTGCTGTTGGAGCTGCCAGGCCAGACCGGCCTGCAGGCTCCCAGCCCTGGCAGAGCGTGGCTGACGGCGGAGGGGCTCACAACAGATCTAGGCTTTCCGACATTGAAGACCCCAGTGGAGGTTCAAGCTTGGGGGCACTTACTAATCAGCTGCATTAGGAGGCCGGCATCGCATTTTCTTCTCAATGGGGTCAAAGTGTTTCCTCCTGCTTTCTGTTGTTGTTCGCTGGTCTGCACCGTGGATGGATTACACAGCTGCCCTCTGGGGACAGGTTTGGAGCCGCCCGCTCAGGTTGGGTGCCACGTGGAAATGACGATCCCTTCTCTAGTCCTTCCGTGTCCCAGGAGCCCTACCAGATGCCTTTATCAGCCACTTTCACATTATGGGATAGAAGGCACTTGGTGAGAGCCATGGCTAAAGCAAGATGTATTTTGCTGTGCAGATGTCAATATGCACATATAAGGACCTACAAGTAAAATCAGGGAGTGTTTTTGATCTTAAAAACATTTCACAGTCATTAATCTTCACTACGCTCCTGCGAGCTGGGTAAATTGAGTAATTCCTATTTTTATGTGAGGAAGAACTACTGACTTGCCTCCTCCGAGTCATAATAGCCTTTTCTCCTCCCCGTGGGTCTGTACCGCAGTTCAGAGGGCCTGGGGCAGCCAGGCCCAGCTGCGTTCCGCCCTGACACCAGGACAACTTCCGGTGTCCCTGGATACCTTCGGATGCCAGTAGAGCAGAGAAGGGCCACCGCGAAGGCCACCCCGCACCTGGCCGCAGGTCCCGGTCTGCGCGGGGACCGCCAGGTGGCTCCCCCAAGTTGGGGGCACTGGGTACCCTGGACCCCGCGCGCAGGCGAGGCGCCCCAGGCCCCAGGCCCGCGCACCTGGCGGCCCCGCCTACTCATGCGGCCCGAGCGCGCGAGGCCCCGCCCCTGCCCGGCACCTGGAGGCCCCGCCTCCCCTCGCGCAGGGCCGCGCCCCCCACCTCCCCGGGAACGCCCCTCGGCCCGCAGCCTTTTCGCTTGTAAATCAGGAGCCGGCCCCTGCGGCGGGGAAGTGGACGAGGTGATAGAGATGGGCTCTGCCCCCCAGCGCCCACTTCCTTCCTCCTGGAGCCTCTGTGCGGGGCGGGCCGGGTCCGACCTCAGGGGTCCGACCTCAGGCCTCGGGGCCCTGCCTAGTGCCCGCCTCCCACCTGCGGGCCCCCCCTCCCCGGGAACACGCGGAACCCCGCGGTGGGCCAGGTGCCTAGCGCGCCCTCCCTGGGCAGTCTCCACCCGCGGGGACCGTGGCCTCCGCATGTCTGAGACCTAGGGTCCTGGTGACTCCAGGAGGGATTCGTTGATGGCGCGACGGTGGCCGAGATGCGAACGAACGGTAAACACTGGCACCATCAGCCCCGGCCCGCCTCGGGGAGTGTTTCATCTTGTGTACAAGGCCTCCGTTCTAGGGGAGCAGGCTTCGAACCTGGGCGCTTTGTGTGCACTGCAGACAGCGGCGCGGGACTCGGTGCGGTAACTGCGGGGGCCTCCTAGGGCTTCCGCAGAACCCTGCGCGCGAGCGAGTGGCGAGTTCACGCTCCTGTGCGGCCTGCCCTGCCCCTCCCTGGCAGCTCTTTTCCACCACTCTGGGATTCGAGATCGCTCGGTGGTGCCGGCACGAGGAAGGCTTTTCCATTTCGCCTTCTCTTCTTGGTGGAGGACTTTCTCTGCGTTTAGCTTTCCGTCCTGTGCAGATTTCATTTGGTGCTCCAGAAATCCACGCAGGCGTCTAAATAAGTATCTTCTTGTTAAAGTAACAATGTAGTATAGTAACCATTTATTGAGCATTTAGTGTCTGGCACTAGGTCGCTGCATAATAGGTGTATAGTGTGGGATTTGATCCTCCCAAGGTGGGGTGACATCAGACCTAGGAAGCACCTTTAGGTGACTTTCACGGGAGGCCCCCACACACACACTAAAAATGGCAGAACTGGAGTTTGAACTAGGCTGGGAGGGGCTGCAGGACTTCCTGCTTGTAGGGGACAGCTGCCGGGGGTGGAGCCTGCCTCCTTCCTCCTCTTCTCCTTGAGGGCAGAGCAGGTGGGGTGGTTAGGATTCCGGGTTTTCCTGGGATTCGAACCCGCTTCTCAAAAACAAATATTTTCCTCTTTGTGTCCTGTCACTTTCCTGAACTCGTGGAACTGAGAAATCTGCCTTTGGTTTTGTTTTTTGTTTGGGTTGGGGTGTGTGTGTGTGTGTGTGTGTGTGTGTGTGTGTGTGTTTTCTTTTTCCTTTTCTTTTTTTTTGGTACTGGAGCTGCACCCAGGACCTCAAACAGGCTAGGCCTCTGCTGTACCATGGAGCTGTATCCCCAGCTCCATTTTTTTCATTTTTCATTTTGAGACAAGGTCTCCCTAAATTGCACAGGCCGCCTCTGGCCTTGAACTCGCAGACCTCCTGTCTTACTCTCCTGAGTCTCGAAATCACCCGTATGCACCACCACACCTGCCTTTATATTTTGTGTATCAGTGATCTTTTTGTTGGGACATCACACTGCAGTGGAACGCTTTTGCATCCTTTCCAGGTCTGTTTTAAAGTCATTGCACTTTTGAGGTGACTATGAAGAACACAGAGGCCTGCAGCCGTAGCCCTGTGGCATCTGATCCCGTCAGATCTTGGAAGCTAAGCAGGGTCGGGCCTGGTTAGTACCTGGATGGGAGACCACCTGGGAACACCAGGTGCTGTAGGCTTGGGAGAAGGACCTGGCAACCCACTCCCAAAAATCAATCTGCCATTGAAAACCCTAAGAACAGCAGAGAAGCACTGACAATAGTGTTTCCCCTGTTGTACAGAGGGTCGCTATGAGTCGGATACCGACTGGACAGCACCTAGCAACAACGACAATGAAGAACAGAGAGGCCCTCTAGGAGGCACAGTGGGGAGGGTGCTCACGGGCTGCAGGGAGATTTCTCTGGATTACAGACTCACCATCCTGGCCAAGACCAGACGCCCAACTGTCAGGGCCAGCTCCGTGCTGTTCTTCCACCTAACCTGCTTTCCATCTAACCTCACAGAGGTAGGAGTGATAGTCACTGTTTTACTGATGAAGAGACTTGGGGGTCAGGGAGGTTAGAGAAGTGAGGGAGCCAGAGGTTTAGCTAATTTCAACTCTACCTGTCTTGAGTTTCTTAGTTTTTGATGGAGGCTGTTTGCTGCTTTTCGACTGTGACTTGTGAATGTTTGGGGGTGGCTTCGCCATGCTAGCCAAGATCAGATCCCCTTTTTCCTCAAGTCTCAATTTCTCTCTATCTGGGTATGTTTTACACAATACACACCCCCTATACATTTGCTTTGGGCTGGGATTTAGCTCAGTTGGTAGAGCGCTGCGCTGCAGTCTCTGAGGTTCCTAGTTCAATTCCCAGCACCGCAAAATGGGAGAAGGGCCTGGCAATTCACTCCCAAGGCAATCCTGGAACAGTCAGCCATTGAAAACCCTATGAGGGTCGATATGAGTGGGATACCGATTCGAGGGCACCTAACACACACACACACACACACACATTTGCTTACACACTCCTAGGATTACATGCACAGCTTTCCCAGTGCATAGGGCTTTATATGGTCATACTGGATTTGGTGGTCTTTTTTCAGTAGGAAAGACTCAAATTTCCATGTTTGTGGTCTGGTAGCATGATCTAAAGTGAGCTTTAGCTCAGTTGGTAGAGCGCTGCACTGCAGTCTCTGAGGTCCTGAGTTCGATTCCCAGCACCACAAAAAATGGGAGAAGGACCTGGCAATCCACTCCCAAGGCAATCCCAAAACAGTCAGCCATTGAAAACCCTATGAGGGTCGCTATGAGTCGCTATGACTGGACTACACCTAACAATAACAACAACAGCATGATCTAAGAGTCCCCTAGAGCAAGCCCCTTCTTTCTGGTGGGTGTCCCTCATTCGAAGGAGGGGCTTTAGGGGGATGTGCCCTGTCCCCACCCCTTCCTTTTCTTCCTTCCAATTGGGTCCATTATGCACATTTCTTTTCTTTTTTGTGGGTACTGGGGGTTGAACCCAGGGCCTCACGCATGAAGTCAGTGCTCCACCACTGACTGAGTTGCACACCAGCCCATTTTTTTCTTTTTATTCGAAAGAGGGTCTTGTTAAGCTGTGCAGGCTGCCTCTTGCCTGGAACTTGCCATCCTCCTGCCTCTGCTCCCTAGTTGCCGGGATTACAGGCATGCGCCACCGCGCACCTGGCTGCGTTGTGCACATCTTCAGATAGGATTGGTTCTTGTGTTCATAGGGGCATTTAGGGGAGGAAACGGGAAGCTGATTAGGATTTCTCCTAATTGGGGCGGTCTGCCTTCACTACTCCTGTAATCCTTTTGGTTCTGCCCTGTGTTTGTGTAGTGTGAGCCTTAGCAAGGAATGTGCATGAATACTCGAGAACAAAAGCGGCAGGCTTCCTTTCAAAGAGGCCAGCCGAGAGCTGAAAGGGAATGGCACGAAGTTGGGTGTGTCCCGAAATCCAGAGCCAAGCCCTGCCCTGGTGATTAACTCACCTGAGAGGCCCCCAGAGCAGGTGATACAGCAGCTGTGCCCTGACCTTGGCTTCCCTGGGAGGTAAGGTCCTCGCGAGGTGGGGATTTTCCTGAAAAACGAGCTTTCCTTTAATTATAAGAGCACCTTCCTGCTCGCCTGCCCTTTTCCTTTCTGAACAGGTGTGGGCTTGTGAGCACCAGCGAGCTTGGGAAATCTCTACATCCTGCTGGCGCTTGGGGCCCCAAGAGTGACTGGCCGCTTGGGGACACAGTGGATTCTGCCCTGTCTCAGGACAACCAAGGAGAGAGCTGGGAGGTGTCTTTAACACGTTAGTCATGTTAGTCCCCGTGCCCCGGCCCCGCGCCAGCTTAGATAATGATTATATTCTGTCTACTTGAAATCCTGCAGTTTTCAAACAGGTCTGCATTCTGCTCCACTCCACACAGAGAGAGTGGTGTGCGTGGGCTGCCAGGGGCCGGGCTCAGCCCTGGGCTGGCTCTGGCCCAGACCGCAGTGGTGCCTCCACAGAACAGGACGTGGACGGAAGAAGCTGGCGGCTTCCTCAGAGGCTGTCTGCGTGGAAGGTGTGGACTGGGCTGGGTCGTGCAGGCAGCTGGACTCTAGAATGTTCCCATGGCTCCTGTGGTTTCCTCAGCCTTCACTGGCGGAGCACTGCACGGGGCTTCCCAGGATGGTCATTTCCTGTCAGCCATCTTGGAACCACACGCAGGGGCATCTGAGGTGAAGGAGGTACATAGGGACCCTTGTCCCATTACAGGCCTTAGGGACACTTTGCTCTACAGAAAAGCCACTGAGCTTGTGATCTGCTCATCTTGGGTGTCACCGTTTCCTAATCACCTAGTTTGCTCCACCCTGGCATTCCTGCAGAATTGTATTTATTTCCCCTGGTCCTCCACAATGCTTGTTGCTTTTTTTTTTTTTTTTCTTTTTTCAGGGTTGGGGCCTTTTTTCCCTGCCCAGATGTCCACATCCTTCTCATTTCTCAGCTAAGCCTAGGATTAAAACTGTGGTTTGAACTGACGAAAGCCAGGAGATTCCAGAATTAAAGTTGGAATTCTCGCTGTGATGATGTCTTCCTGAGTATTTAAGGAGGGCCTGGGAGAATGGGTCATTTTTCTTTCTTTAACTTGTCACTTAAGTACCAAGTCGTAGGCAAAGGATGTCGCACCAAATTATTTGGTGTTTTTTGTTGTTGTTGTTGTTGTTTGTTTTGTTTTGTTGGGGTTTTTTGCTTTTGTTTGTGTGTTTTGTTGTTTTTACTATAATGAGGAGCTTGTCTTAGCTGAGTTTGCTGTGTCCAAGAGGGCGGAGGGGAAGGAATTGTGATGCACAGTTATTCCATTGTGCTCACGGTCCGAGTGTCCCACAAGTGTCCCAGCCAGGCCACCCATATTAGAAGCAAGTCCATCCATGGCATTAGCACGTAAGAACATTTTTTATCCATGTTTCGCCACAAGGACGCTTTGAAGGGGGTTTTCCAACTCCCATGATCTTCCGGTGCAGCTATCGGTCTGGAGTGGGATTACAGGATTTTTGCTGTCAGCAGGGTGTCCATGGGGCCCCTCTTTGGCCATGCCCTTAGCTGAGAGTTTTGCAACCTGGTGATTCCTTCGCATGGTAGGGTTGTGGTTCAGATCCACAGGGTTTGCTCTGGGGCCCCACAGCCCACATGGGGAGCACTGGGTGACCATGACACCCTGTGCTGGCTTGAGAGGTAAGGTAGAGGTCTCACCGGAAGTGTGTGACTACTTTATTCTTTCTTTTGGAAGACTAAGGCCAGCTCCAGGAGAGGCAGCCCTGCCGCTCCTCTACCTGAGTAGAGGCAACAAGATAGACGTGGGAGAGAAAGTTCTAGAGAGTGTGGCAAAGAAGGGATGGAAAATGCTCAACTCCCTTCCTGCATTTAACATTCAGTAAGCCCTTCCTCGCAAAGAGCTTTGGCTTCAGAGTCTGTAAAATGAGGGTAGAAAGAGGGTGCATTGTAAGGATTCCATGAGGTAATGTTTGTAAGCGCTTAGAACAGGCGAACACATTGTAGGTTAAATTTTTAAAAATTCAATAAAGTAAAGTAAACCAGCTGCCCTTGCCCTGAGGAAGCCCACAGTGCCTCACAGTGGGTGGGTGTTGGAGGATCCGGGAAGGCAGCAGAAGGGGTGCCCCTCAGCACTGGCACTGCAGAGCGCCCAGGTACTATACTGGGTGAGCATGCTAGTCACATGGGTGGTAGGGAGTGGGCTGGGCCCTGTCCTGAGGGACCAGGCCCACCATGGGAGGGGTTTCTTTCCTTTGCATATAAAGGACAGAAAAGACTTATAGAGCCAGTTTGGGGGGGGGCACATTGAGAAGTGTTAGGAAGTGGGAGGTCTGGATCCTTGCACCTTAAAAAAATACCTGGAATACACCCGTTACCACCCAGGGAAGGGCAGTGTGTGGGGGTTCCTTTATTAGGTCACAGTGGTCATCTCGTTGGTTTGGGGACCAAAGCATTGAACTGAGCGCAGTTCCGGAGGTTGTTTTTAGTCTGTGGACTGTTACTATGGATTAGCTCACTCCAAGAGATGCCCAGCAAAATATTTACTTTCTATTTGAGACCTGCTTTCCCTTCCCAGAGAAGGAAGGGAGAGTCTGCAGTCCTGCCTGCTGGAGAGCCAGCAGGGGCCCAGGGTCCAGTGCAGCTGCTCTTGACAGGCGGAGCATGCCAAGAGGGGTGGCCCAGGTTCTGGCGCCCCACCCTGAGAGTTCAGCATCCACTGCGGGGAGAGGTAGCCATGGCGTGGTTGGAGACTTGCTGGCATGGGTGGAGACTGGCCGCGTCCTCGGGGCCTTTTTCTTGAGGGAAAGGAGCTAACTGCCCCCACCCCTCACATGTCCTCATGGCTCCCTTCACCGCCTCGGGTCTCCAGGCAGCAGTGGAGTCCATCCTGCCAGAGCAGGGCAGGAGGCTGCTTCGTGGAGCCTCGCGTGGCCTATCTGCGTGGCACGTGGTAGATGTTCGCTCAGTCAGGAGCAGCTTTGCTCACAGACCAGGTCTAGGTGGGTGGCAGACCTGCTGTGGGTGTTGGAGCACGTTCCTGACCCCGGGCCCTGGAAAGGCGGGGGTAATTAATCATCTCCTCCCAGGGTGCCTGTCCATCGCCTGCCAGATACTCACTGGGCCCCCGCTGTGGGCCAGGCCAGGATGCCTGTGCAGGCGCTGCCACAAAGTCACGTCTGATTCTGATGTTACCTTATCATTTAATTAAATGTATTTATTTACTTGAGATAGGGTCTCACCATGTAGCCCAGGCTGACCTCAAACTCAGATCTGCCTGCCTTTGCCTCCCAAGTATCGGGCATCCAGGGGTGGCCCCACCCCCAGGTGATTCCTACTTCAGAGAGAGCTCCCCCCACCCCAGCAGCACTGCAGATGAGGCCCCCGTGTGAATATCAGGGTCATGTGGCTTGTGGGTGGGGCGTGTGCATGTGGAGTGATGGGGCAGAGACCTGCAAGCTACGTGCAAGGTGTCGAAAGACTTTGTCCCCTTCAGGGCTGGCTGATCAGTTCTTGGAGCAGCTGTTTTGGGGCACTCAGTTCAAGCCATTCAAAATATTACCTAGAAAGCTAAGTGGTCCTTGGAAATGCCCATGAGAAATGGGGGCAGAGGAATGCTGGATTGGAAGGGTGTCTTGGCTGGCCAGTGTCAAGGTTCAGAAGGTTCTGCTTCCACGCTAGCACACTGCAGAGGGCCTATGGTAGGTAGGTAGGTAGGTGCTTAAGCAGTGGCAAGGGCTAACTTGGTGGCTGCCTGTTACATTGTTACTGTGTCTGATACATTGTTGCTGTTATTGGAAGCGCCAATACTGGTGGGAACAACTGGCAATCCCAATAATTATAGTGGTGTTAATGGAATTGAAAATGACAAATCCCCTTCCTACCTCTGCCTTATTTAGGCTGCAAAGGATGTGCCAGCTCTGTGTTCAAATTGCATCTCTCTAAAGGTGCAGGCTGGCATGGAGTAGAGTTCTTGGACCTATGGTGGCAATTAGGGGCCTCTCAGAAGCATGGGAGAAGGATGTGGCAACCCACTCCCAAGGCAATCCCAAAACAGTCAGCCATTGAAAACCCCTATGAGGGTTGCTATGAGTCGGACTCGACTTGACAGCACCTAACAACAACAGAAGCACGGAGAGGTTCCTAGGCCCCCATTCTATCAGGAGGGAGCAGATGACTACCAGCACCCCTCAGGCCCATGCCCTGCTCGGCCCCACTGGGCACCCCACACATTTGGGGGTAATAACCTAGCTGTGGGCTTGGTGGTTTTCAGATGAATGACTCAGGCAGTCCCCAGGGAGGACCTGGTGCCCCGTGGTTCAAGAGAGGCTGGATCTCTGAGCTGGGGGATCCCCAGGGTGCCCCAGCTAGGAGTCCATCTACTGGGTCATCCCCGCAGTGTCGTGTTGGAGAACTCCCTAACATCTGTATCAATAGCACCCTCCCCCAGGCGGTTCTCCATGCAGCCAGCCCAGCCCCTGCCAACAGCACACAGACTGTCTTTAAAAACAAACCACTCCCTCAACACACACCCACATTCAAGTCTAGTTATTGAACATTTGGCAGGAAAAGTGGTTGAAAGAAGATTTTATATAGTTTGAACACCCCCCCCCAATTGAACGAGTAGATCTGAAAATTGACATAGGAGTTTCTGCCTTTCTCCCTCTCGTTTAGTTTAGGGGGGCTACTCCGGCCCCTGGAACATCACCAGTCACCAGGCATTCCTAGGGACAGGAGGGGAGACTTCCTGTGCGTCTATCATGCTTCGGAGCTGGTTCCTTAGGCAGATGAACTTGATACTTCACTATTAACCTCTGGGCCAGTCAGCAGTGTTTACTGAGATGAGCCTGGGCTAAATGTCACAGTCTACCAAGTGCCACGGTATATAAAAAAGAAATTGTTTTTGCAAATTATATTTTAGTAAGATAAGAGCCATGTAGTGAAGTATACTATAAATATATTCGCAAGTCTTTTTTTTTTTCTTTTCTTTCCTTTTCTATTTTCTTTTCTTTCTTTTTTTTTTTTTTTTGGCGGTACTGGAGGTTGAACCCAGAGCCTTGCACCTGCATGCTCTGCAAGTGCTGGACCACTGAGCTGCACCCCCAGCCCATTATTTTCACTTTTTGAGACAGGGTCTCGCTAAGTTATGCAGACTACCTCTGGTCTCGAACTTGCTATCCTCCTGCCTCTGCCTCCCCAGCCGATGGGATTCCAGGCGTGCGCCACCGCGCCCGGCTTATATTCGCAAGTCAAAGATGGATGCCCAGAGTCAGGGTGTTTAACTGTGGCCCATGTGAGCATTCGCATGGATAGGCGAAGAGCACTTTCATTTCTGCCCTCGAACAAATCAACCTTCAGGGGCTCCGCTGAGGCCCACACCTGTTCCGAGAGGAGCCAGGCACCAAAACACATCTGGGCACAATGCCTTCTGTTTTACAAACTATGGTGAGCAAGTAGATTTGGAGGCAAATCCTTTTTATTTGTATTACTACTTTTGGGAGGTCTCCCTGTGTTGCCCAGGCTGGCCCCAAACTCCTGGACGCAAGTGATCCTGCTGCCTCAGCCTCCCCACTGGAACTACCCTAGTGAGCCACCTCCCCTGACTCCTTTTGATCCTGCTCACTGAACAAGACCAGTAGCTAACCCTTTTTTTTTTTTTCCTGTTTGTAGAAATGCTTTGTCATACATTGGCTTACTTTATTTTTAGTAACAACTCTGTTATGAGACACTAAGCCACAGTGGATACTTCTCACTTAAAGAACTGGCGAAGCCAATTACAGTTCGTAAGTGATAGAGCAAGACCAGGAGGGTGGGTTCATTTCCACCCATGCCAGGCTGTAGGAAGCCGTGTATTCCAATAGCCATGTATTCAGATAGCCTGATTCTAGGGATGGGGTGGGATGCAAATTTGAAGGCCGGGAGGAATTGGGTCAGATACACAGGTGAGGGCTGCAGTGGGAGCCCCTTGAGTTAGAAGGGTGAACTTGAAAGTTCTTGTCTGTGGGTGTCTTCAGATGAGGGACGGCTTAAGGGACTTCAGTTTGCCTGGATGGAAGGTGGGTTCCTGGGCTCTTAGGTAGAAAGGATTCACTCTTCTCTAAGGGAGGTCGGGTGCTTTCTGGAGTTGCCTACAGAGCCGTTTACTCCGAGAGCAATTGCAGCCACGATCTGATCTGTCGTTACCTGGCTGAGTGGCCAGGGCTGGGTGCCCTGGTGCTGTGAAGAAGCAAGGTGGATCTGGGAAGTGGTCGCCTTTGGGTCCTGAGCAGCTTCCTTTTGGCGCTGTTTTTGGACTTGGGCTAACAACAACAAAAAAATGACTATGATTTATGGTGTTTATGAAGACTAGCATACCTATCTACTTTCATACAGACATCTTAATAGAGATTAAGTACAAAATACAGCAGAAGCCATGAGCAGAGATATTCCCATAAGCAATATTGTAGCGTTAGGCGGTGTAATTATGTTTTGTACACTTCCCAATTAAGCAATTATGTATTCCTGGGAAAACTACCTTTAAGAGATTTAGAAAAGCTTTAGAATTTAGTAAATCAAACTGAACAAAAATAGATGCACGGTGTTTCAGGCACAGGGTTTGTGCGGGTTGCGTGGTAAGGTAACTCCACTCGGATTGGTTTGCTGGAAGTGTACACGGTGACATGGACACGAATTGGCTTCTTCTGAAAGTCGCCTGTTGAAGGAAATTCTGCTCCAAATAGAATAGAGTTTCTCCAGTGTATTGGAGTCTGTGGACGTGGAGGACCCAGGGCTGGAGGCAGGGGCAGGGAATGCGCTCTGAAGTTGCGCAGGGCTGTGGTGAACAGGAGAGAACCAGGCTTGGCATTTTCAGGCATGGAGATGGGCCAGTCCCAGGGTCAGGCGTCAGGGAGGGGGACTGGTCTCCCCCTCAGTGCAGTCTTCAGACATGCACTTCAGGTCCTACTTGGTGGCCCTGTGCAAATGGCCCCACATCATTGGCGTGGTCATAGCCACCTAGGGTATCTGTCAGGGTAGACCTTTTTGCAAGCACTGGGGTTACAAGGTGTGGCTCATTCTTATCCTCGTCTCTTTGTGGAGCAAAAGGAAAGAGGTGGGGGACATTGGGACGAGTGGGTTGGAGGGGATCTTTGGGGGTACCTGGCTGTGAATGCTGACTTCCTTTTGAGGGTGGGGGCGGGAGCCTTGGCGTTTTAACACCATGGCCACAGCCTGGGAGGTGGAGTCAGCCAGGGAGGCGGAGTCAGCCAGGGTAGGGGAAGTGGAGGTGGGGTTGCCATGAGTGCTGGCAGGGAAGCCTGGCTGGGGACAGGCAGGGAAAAGGTGGATCAGGCCACTCACCACAGTGTGCATGGGCGGGTGAGGCGCTGGTGGTGGCTGTTGGTGGAGCTTTGGGCAGGGTGGCAGGAGAAGAAAGAGGAGCCTGGTTTAGACTCATCATATCCCACAGACACATGGACTCTGTCCCAACTGGAGGCATAGTGTGGAGCACCTGGAATCTCAGGGCTCAGGTGCAGCATTCTCAGCGGGGCCTGTGGCATCAGAGTGGCCATGCAGGGGAATGTAGGGATGTCCCTGATGGGCTGCCTCACTGGCTCGAAGGCGTTTTCTCCTCCGGAGTCAGGGTTGAATGGCCTCAATCATTCAGAGTCAGAATTGTGGAGTATCCAAGTTGGCTGGCCTTGGCCCACTAGTGGGCTTTGGCCAGGTCCTTGATGCCCTCATGAGCTCCTGGCTATAACGTCTTCTGGGAGGACACTGTTGTGCGCAGGTATTGTTTGGGGTTTAGCTCAGTTGGTAGAGCACCACTCTGCAGTCTCAAGTCCTGAGTTCAATTCCCAGCACCGCAAAAATGAGAGGAGGATGCAGCAATCTACTCCAAAGGCAATCCCGAAACAATCAGTCATTGAAAACCCTATGAGGGTCGCTATGAGTCGGATGTGACTCAAAGGCACCTAACAACAACAACCCACCTGACAGGTAAGGACCCTGAGAGCCAGAGAGCTGTGGCATGGAGTCTCCTCCAGGACTTGGATATGGGATACATTGTCACGTGGCCCCAGATTGTCTTGGTGAAGCCTGAGCTTCTGCCTCACTCTGGAGCACGAACGCATGACCCCACCGTCCTGCCAAGAAGAGGGCTGGAAGCCATTTTGTCACCGTCCTTTTTGCCCTCTGCTTCCACGTAGGATATCTACAGGGGTGACATAGTGGCAGTGAACCTCCCTGACAGGAGCCATCACAGTACTGTCCTGGCTCTGCCCTTAACTTGCCAAGTCACCTTGGGTGAACATGGTTGCGGGGCCTCTGTCTTCCCCATCCACATAGCTCCTGGGTTCTCTGCATCCAGGTCTCCCTTGGCCTCTGCACCAGCAGGCAAAGGACGTGTTTGGCAAAGTTGGCTCCTGGGAAGTTCCGAGGTGCTGCCAGCTTGTTCTGTGCACGCTTGTCCCCATCTTCATCAGGAGTTGCATTCTGGAGGATGACACTGGCAGCCACACACGTGGCAGCCACATCCGCGGGGAGACCCTGTGGAGCCAGGGTTGTTTCTGCAAGGGTTAGCTGAGGGCTGCTCCTTCCTGCTGTGATCGAGGTGTCACTGGGTTTGAGCAAGGCCAAGGGGGGTTAAAGGAGCTAAACGTGAGGGAGAGAACCCGCAGAGGGCGGGAAGGGTGGTGCCCTAGAGGAGTTCGTTCCTATCTCCTAGCTGCTAACCTACCAGACGGAACGCAGTGATTTTCCCTGACAAGAGTGTTTGAAGTGTAGCTGCGGTTCAGGGAAGACTCTGCAAGTGTTAACCAGAGTCCTGGCTGCTGCTGTTGGGCTTTCCCGGGTGCTGGGATTTCCAGGAAGCCTGCGCAGGGTGAGTGCAGGGTGGGTGCAGGGCCAGCCACCCACAGCTAGAAGGGCCACCGGGGCCACCCTGGCACTTCAGTTTACAGCTCGGGGAAAGTCATTTACTGTTCTTTGAGGTGGACAACGTTCCTAAAATCTTATGTAAATATAACTTATATTTAATTTTAAAATGAAAATGAAAAAAATTTAATATAAATCTAATTTATCTGTATTTATTTGTTGGGTTTTTTAATTGTTGTTTGTTCTTTGGATATAGAGTCCCACTGTGTAAGCCCAGGCTGGCCTGGCACTGACTCTTGAGCTGCCTCAGCCTCCTAAATATTGGGATGACAGGCGTGGCCACCACGCCCAGCCTAGATATAATTAATTTACAGTAAATATCATCCTTTCACTGGGCAGTTTTGCAAGTTTTGAAGAATGAGGTAGCCACTGCTTTGTTGCAGAACAATCCACCCCCATGGAAAATTCCCCTGGTCCCTTTATCCCCTCCCCTCCCCAGCCCCTGCCAACCACTGATCAAAGCATTATGTTTTAATAGTAGAAAAGCCAGCCTGGGATGTGTGTAGGGCTTAGTGGACATTTGTACAAGATTCAGGGAATTTCTGGGGTGTTTGTAAGGTCTGAGGACTGCACATGCCCTCAACGATGTCCTGGTCACACCAGGCGGATTTGCTTGGGTGACCTCCCACTGGTGCCACTCCAGCGATGCCTGAGACCAAGGGCTTGGCCCCGGTGCATCTAAGGCCATTGTCCCCGGGCTCCCGCAGGGACATGCACACACAGCTGTTTGCTGCCTCTCCGCAGTGTCCCGCCAGCCCCTCTTGGAAGGGCCCGGGAACAGGTGCTTGCTCTGGTGCCACAGCCACCGGCTTCAGGTCCAGAGGGACTGCGAGTGACCACGAGGGCACCGGCTGCTTCCTCCTTTCTCCATGGGGGCGCAGTGACTTTGGAGGAAGCTGGGCAGTCTGCTGCCCACGCTGGGGCTGTTATCCCCACCCCTGTCCGTGTTGCCAGGACTCCTGAGCAGCCTGCAGGTTGGCGGCCCTTGGGTCCCCATTTGTTTTCTAAAGATAGAGCCCAGCCAGGCCAGCTGCCTTCCTGTGGTCAAGGGAGGGTGGTTTGTGGCAAGCCTGGAGGAGCCTGAGTTACCTCCAGGTGGGGAAGGCTGGCTGCTCCGAGGCCCCTGCAGGTAGCGGAGCGCCATGGGCGACTCCCACAGCCTCCTGTGCATGAAAGAGGAAGACCTTGACCTCTCTCGGTGGAGGAGACACAGCAGAGCCCTGGGCCACTTGCCCTGTTCACTTGGGGGTGTGAGCAGCAATTGACTCACTTCCTTTGTAGTTTTTTTTTTTTTTTTTTTTTTTTCGGTACTAGGCGTTGAACCCAGGGCCTCAGCTTGCATGCTCTGCAAGTGCTGGACCACTGAGCTGCACCCCAGCCTTTTTTTTTTTTTTTTTTTCTACTTTTTGAGACAGGGTCTCGCTAAGTTACACAGACTTCCTCTGGTCTTGAACTTGCGATCCTCCTGCCTCTGCCTCCCAAGCCGCTGGGATTCCAGGTGTGTGCCACCACGCCCAGCCCCTTTGCAGTTTTTAATATTTTATTTTTGTTCAGTTAGGGGGAAACTTTATGAAACATCCTGGAACTTACACAATCGTTAGCCTAGGATCACTGCATTTATTAACTTTTTGGCCGATCGCGCCCCTCACCCCATTATTCAGATGGCGCTGTAGGCAGGTGAGAGCTTTAATCCTGCTGGCCAGCTGCCTCCGGCTTGCCCAGGGCTCATGCTACAGCCCTGTGGATTCGTTTGCTGCCTGAGAAAACCCTTTGATGTCTGTGAGCTCAGACCAAAAGTGACCTTGACTCCTGGCCCGAAATGAATGTCTGTGTCCATGGCTTCCTTGGGTGGTCATCTGTTAATTGCTGTGCACGGAAGGTGGTCAAGACATGAGCATCTGCCTGCAGGATTTGAGGGTGGGGGCTTCCAGGTGTGCCTGGGTTAGGAGCCGAAAGGTGGGTAGCATGACCTAAAGCCTCCAGGGCCACAGGGCAAGCACTGTTGATTGATGGAAGTATGTGCCAGGCCCTGAGCAGAAGTTGCAAATTGTGTGGCCACCAGTCTGCTAGATGGCAGTTCTCACACCAGGGAACCATCCGCACTGCTGCTTCTACCTCTGTAGTGTTTTTTTTTGTTGTTGTTGTTGTTTTTTTTGCGGTACTGGGGTTGAACCCAGGGCCTCGAGCTTGCATGCTCTGCAAATGCTAGACCACTGAGCTGCACCCCCAGCCCATTTTTTTACTTTTTGAGACAGAGTCTCGCTAAATTACGCAGACTGCCTATGGTTTTGAACTTGCGATCCTCCTGCCTCTGCCTCCCAAGCCGCTGGGATTACAGGCGTGTGCCACCGTGCCCAGCCCTACCTCTGTAGTAGTTTCTTCCTCCATCCTTGGTTAGCAAAATTGCTGCCTGGATGCTGGGATTTATTGCGGGAGATGTCCGAGTGCTGGATTTTATCTGAACACAAGGGAAAGCGTGAAGAAACTTCTGGAGGAGATGGAGGTGTTTCTTACCTCGGTTGTGGTGATGGCTTCGTGGGTGTGTGGATGTCCAAACTTACCAAGTTGTGTACACTACGTGCAGATTCTTATATCGATTGTACCTCAGTAAGCCTGTTTAAAAATAAACATAAGGAAGAAAAGTACCTTGCTGTCATGAAGAGCATCAATAAGCATACTAAGTACTGTGGTCCCCAATGGTCAGAGCACCCCATAGATCTTTCCACGTGGTCAGCAGCCGTGGTGTTGTGGAACGGTTGTGAGCGTAGTGGGGACTCGGGACCAGCAGCCACAGGGCCTGGTGTGCCCCAAGCACAGGACGTTCCCAGTTTCCTTCTCGGGCTCCAGCTTTGGGTGAGGAAGGCTTCCCTGGGTAGGTCCTAAAATCCCAGCTGATACTTTGAAGGGAAGGTTGTTGACAGCCACCCAGCTGTGCTTGCTCAGGTGAACCTAGTGGTTTGCTGTTCAGGTCTCAAGCTCAGCTGGTCTACCCCGAAAGTTCCCAGGTGTTTGCCTTGGAGAAAGCCAAGGAAAACACCCTTTCGGTTTATAAATGATTGATTCACTGTTTGAAAGGAGCCCTTTCAGAACGATCCCTGCCTTCCCCAAGAATATTAGATATACGTTCAGAAATAACAAAAGCTGCTATTTATAAATGCATCCCAGGAATGTGCCCAGTAAGGGAGCAGATGGAAATGCATTCAGTGGATCTGTAATAGTACGGGTTTTACCTGAAATGGTTGAGACCAAAACTGTTTCAGATTTTGGAGTTTTTCAAACTTTGGAATATTTGCATACACGTCATGAGATCCTGGGAACAGTACCCAAGTCGAAACGCAATTCGTTTCTGTTTTATGTACACCCTATACACACAGGCTGAAGGTAGTTTTGTACATCTTTCATCATTCACATGCAACAGAGTTTCATGGTGTGGAATTTTCTACTTGGTGCTATTATGTCAGGATCCAAAGTTTCAGATTTCGAAGGCTTTTGGGTTTTGAGTTTTCAGATTAGAGATGTTCACTCTATAAGAATCACTGTGCGTGTCGCGGGCGGCAGGCTGAGGGAAATGGAGCAACCGCTATGAGTTGGATACTGACTCAACAGCACCTAACAACAACAACAACCCAACAACACAGAGGTCCTGGGTGACTGGCTCTTTGGCTCTTTTCATGGCTCTGTGGTGCTGTGTGGAAACCTCAGTGGGACTTAAAAATCAAGAAACAATTCCCTTGTCTAGTTGAGTAGCCAAGTGAGAAGATGGGCGTGGGCCAGTTCGCTTGGCTAAGCCACATGTCTCACCCCCCCCCCCAGCCAAGGTCGCAGGGTGCAGGTGCAGGGCTCTGTTGTCAACAGGGAGTTCAGGAGGCCTGGCAAAAAAATAACCCATTTTTGTTCCATTTGGGTAGTGTTTTTACTGGTCTGTTTTTTATTGTTTGTTTTTTAAAATTTTTGGCTTGGAGAAATTTTCCCCTTGGTTGTGGTAATTATCTTCCCCCGATATGTAAGTTGATTACAGCAGCTCTTGCAAGTCTTGCACCTTTGATTATCCACAAGCCTCCTGCCTCCTGTTTAAACTTATTTTTAGCACAGCCCTTGAAACCTCAGTGTGAGGCTGTCCGTCTTCCGCTGATTCTGAACTGCGAAGGTCATTCTCATCAGCCCCATCAGGTGGCTAGGTTTCAAGTCCTGTCAGTGTGGTAGGGATGGGACCTGCCGACAAGCCTCAGGCTGGCTTGGGATGGTCCGGAAGCATGGGGACTCATCAGCTGGGCGCTGAGCAGCAAACTTGACCAGAACCAGCTGGCTCCAGAGGCCCCAACACACTGGGGTTCTCATGTGATAGACAGGGGTTTTGTCACTACCACCACCCTTGCCCAGATGGCAGGAGGCAGGAGGCAGGAGAACCTGTTCCCAACCTGCCCAGTGCTTTGGGGCTATAGAGGTATCCCTGGTGTGGTCCCCTGGGCCTTCTCTTCGTCCAGTGTTCTGCCAAGCTGGTGCGACATGGACTCCGGATGTTTTCTGAGCCTTACCTCCATTAGACTAAAAATGTTTTGATGCTTGATTTGATTTGTTTGCTAGAAGATTAGCACAAAAGCAGGAAGGAACAAGAATGTGTGGTGGAGGTGACTGCTCAAGGCTGCCAGGGGGTTATTTACGGGGTTTTTGCTGACAGTCCTTGTTTAAAGGAATCCCCTGTGAGATTTATGAAGCCCTTCCAGTCGATTGTCTTTCCAAGTAAGGTAAGCAAATAAATAAGTTATTCTATTTTATTATGAACACAGCCAATGTAAGATTAAAAATAAGAGGAAACCGGTTCCATTTTTCCACTGCGTGTTTCAGGAATTTGGAAAGCATCTTGGAAAGGCTTTTTGTTTTGTTTTTGGCTCAGGCACATTCTGCGTTTGAAAGATAAAGTCTGGCCGGGTGCAGTGGTGGTACACGGGCGTGTTACCCCAGCAACTCCAACCCGGACACGGGGGCCAGAGGATCGCCAGTTCGAGGCCAGAGGCAGCCTGTGTAACTTAGCAAGACCCTGTCTCAGGAGGCCCAGATGTGCGGCTCAGTGGTACAGCACTTGCAAGCTACGTGCGAGGCCTTGGGTTCAGCACCCCCAGGACCACAAAAAAAAATTTTTTTAGATTAAAGTCTGAGCCTTGATGTGTGGGCCGTTCACCAGCCATTCACCAGCTTTGAAGAGAATGGGCTGCAGCCTACAGGGCAAGGGAGGATTACAAGGCAGGGGCAGGGCTGCTGGGAGCTTGAGCACCAGACTACCATAGTCATCAACACCTCACAGGCCCCTCGGGAAGCCAGGTTGAGGGGCTCCTGAGGCACCGTTCTGGGGTTGGTCACTGTCTTTCTCCATTGGCCCAGGATACAGTCCTGTGTAAAAAGCCCTATTCTGATCAGATTGTGACCTTTCCACATACAAACTTCTTCCTGTCATCTTGACTTCTTTGCCCCCTTCTCTTTTTGGCATGGTTATGGAAGTGGGGTTTATCTCAGTTGGTAGAGCACTGCTCTGCTCTGCGCTCTCTGAGGGCTGGGGTTCCGATCCCCAGCACTGCAAAAATGGGAGAAGGACTTGGCAGCCCACTCTGGACACAATCCCAAAACAATCAGCCATCGAAAACCCTAGGAAGCGCAGAGAAGCACTGACACAGTGCCACGCATGGCATAGTGTCAGGAGTGTCTGGTTCTGCCGTACATAAGGTTGCTGTGAGTCGGACCTGACTTCGGCACCTAACAACTAGTGGTGTTGGTGCTTCTGATTGTTTTGGGGAATTGTGACTTCAGTGACATGGGTAGGTGGAGAGTCAGATGGGAAATTGGGATTTTTGGTAAAAGAATAAACAGGGAGCCGGGCGCAGTGGTGCACGCCTGTAATTCCAGCGACTCCGGAGACGGAGGAGGGAGGATCGCAAGTTCGAGACCAGAGGCAGGCTGCGTACCTTAGCGAGACCCTGTCTCAAAAAGTAAAAAAATGAGCTGAGGGTGCAGCTCAGTGGTCCAGCACTTGCAGAGCATGCAAGAGCGAGGCCCTGGGTCCAACCCCCAGTACCACAAAAAAAAAAAAAGAATAAGTAGGGATGTGAGACTTGTAATAAAACAGCTCCTTTCCTGGCTGGTTATGTCAGTGCTGAAGATTTGGGCAGGGAAAGACTCGGCAATCCAGCTCCTCCCCCTTCGCCTGCCCAGGGCCCACTTGAAATCACCTGGCTCTTTCAAGGCCATGGGCAATGCCGTCGGGACAGCTTCCTATCACAGTTTTGGAAGAATGTGTGTTTGGTCTTTGCCCTTACACGTCCAAGGACTCTGTTAATCCCTGGGGGGATTAATAGTGTTCTGGGTGGCGTCTCCGTAGAACACCGTCAGGTTCAAGTTCGTCAGGTCCCGGCATGTAGTAGGTGCACAGTGAGGATTAAGTGAGTTGCAGTCTCTGCAGGAGTTTGTTTAAGGAGCAAATCAGGCCTGTATAGGGAGGCTTGCAGGGCTGGGATTTAGCTCAGTTGGTAGAGCGCCGCTCCGCAGTCTCTGAGGTCCCGAGTTCAATTCCCAGCACCACAAAAATGGGAGAAGGACCTGGTAATCCACTCCCAAGGCAATCCCGAAACAGTCAGCCATTGAAAACCCTATGAGGGTCGCTATGAGTCAGGCACGACTTGACGGCACCTAACAACAACAACAACAGGGAGGCTTGGAAGATGCCAAAGGCAGAAATTCTGCAAGAGTGGGCTCCACGGGCTTCCTTTCCTTTCTTATCCCTCTGTTGGGCACTCTGAAGACATCCTTCCTTCAAGCCAGGGCTAATGAGTTATCAGGGGGTGGCTCACGCTGTGCCAGGCACAGGGGTGGTGGCATGAACTGGTCCCCGCCCAAAAGGAGCTGACTGCCCTCCCAGCGGGCAGTGGGCACATGAATGAGTGCATGGGCCTGTGAGTAGGAGGGGCCGGGGAGGCCCACCCCGCACCTGGAGGTCAGGGGAGGCTCCTTGAAGGGGGTAGACCTTGGGCTGTAGGCCGCCCCTCCTTTGTCCCTCTGCCTTGCCTCCTGCACACTGTCTGGCCCGAGAATCACCTGGGGAGCTTTGGAAAAGCCCTCAGCCCCCGCCACAAGCTGAGTCAGTGGTCTAGGAGAGACCTGGCTTGGGGAGATTAAAAGCCCCAGGTGATGCCAGTGGACAGCCAGCCAGCACTCAGCTGAGGCCACTCTCCTATTTGCCTAGGGCTGGAAGGCGCAGGCCCACAGAGGCCGGAGAGCCCAGACTTCCTGCTGCCAGGCTGGGGGTAGAGGCACAGAGGGCAGGGGCTGCTCTGCGAGGCCCGACTCCTCCACCGCTCCCTGCCGGACAGGCGCATCTCTCCTGCAGGGCCAGGGAGAGGGCAGCACCAGGAAACTTGGGGCTGCACCCTGAGGGGTGTGTGGCCTGGCCCCCCATCAACAGGTGAGGATCACCTTTCAGGGCTTTGTCTTTGCTTCAAAAGAAAGAAAGAAATGGAGTTACCTTTGCAGGGCCAGATGGCTGTGGGCGAAGGGGAGGGTGGCCACTGTTGGCCCGGCCACGGTGTGGCCCTTGCCCACAAGTGAACGAAAGTGGGCGTCTCCTGCCCTGGCTAAGGCAATCTGGGCACAGCGCAGTCTTCCTGCCTCCTGGCCTGGGTGGCTAGAAGGAGAGAGTAGCTATTACCTAGGAAACACCCAGAGGGCTGGACTCGGGTTGGGGACCTCTGGGGTTCCATGCCTGGGTTGCGGGGTGAGCCCCAGAGATGTGTGAGTCCGGCGGCTGGAGTATGGAAGGTCCTGTGCATTTTCACGGGAAGCCTTCCACAGTGTCTCAAAAGGTGGGGAGTCCTTGGCCTCCAAAGGCTGGAGTGGGGGTGGGGGGTGTCCCATAGACAGGAGGGAGAAAGGGGGTGGAATAAAAGAAGCTACAAGAGTTTCTAGCCTGCAGCAGTAGCCCTGTGGCATCCGATCCCGTCAGATCTCGGAAGCTAAGCAGGGTCAGGCCTGGTTAGTACCTGGATGGGAGACCGCCTGGGAACACCAGGTGCTGTAGGCTTGGGAGAAGGACCTGGCAACCCCCTCCCAAAAATCAATCTGCCATTGAAAACCCTATGAACAGCAGAGAAGCACTGACAATAGTGTTTCGCCTGTTGTACAGAGGGTGGCTATGAGTCGGATACCGACTCGACAGCACCTAACACCACCACCACAAGAGGAGTTTCTAGGATTGTCCTGCTTAATGGCCATTGGGCTTTTATGGAAGACACTGGGGGAGGAAGATTGAGGCCTTCGCAACTTGATCCCCCTCAGGGGTGTCCCAGATGGGAGGAGGGGAGCACATGGTAACAGTCATACCTGGCCCAAGAACGCCTTCCCTCTAGCTGGACAGCACAGCTGGGGAGCCCCAGAACCATATGAGAGCAGCGCTGTCTGGCTGTGGCTCGTGAATGGGAACCAGTTTGAGAATCTGAAAATCAGGGGAGATCCTGGGTACCTGGCTGTTGGGATGAATTGGGTTTAACAGAGCAGAGGCGAGGGGACTACCCCAAGGGTGGATAGGATCGTGTCCACCTCGGTACGCAGGGTGGGGCAGCCTGCAGAATGCGCGGAGGAGCCCTGAGCCCCACTTTGGCCCTGTTGATTAGTTCCCATCCCTGAGCATCTGCAGAGGTGGCTCCCGGGGTGCTAGGGCTGCACCTTTGTTACGGGAGGGGTTTTCCTTGTCCTTGAGCCGGGCATCTGGGAACCCTGGAGATTCAGGGACTCTCTTCACAGAGGGGTCTCCAGCAGGTGACAGGACCTGTAGGATTGTAGGGCCCTGCCTGGGGTCACGTGGATCAGCCCCAAGCTTAGAGCTAGAAGTGTGTCGTGACCCCCCTTTTTCTCCAAGGCTACGGGGCAGGAAGCAGAGAGCCCTTCACACACAGCCCCGCCCCACCCCCATTTCCTCCTGCCGCGTTGGCTCCTGCTGAGCAGGTCACAGGTGGGCCTGGGCCACGTGCACTTGAGCTTACCTAGGTTTGAATCTGCTTTGCTGCTGTGAACTCCTGCATGAGACCCAATGACCTCGGCCTCCTCACCTGCGAGTTGGAAACAACAGAACCACTGATAGGGTGGCTGCTGGGAATGGGAGTGTTCAGACTGGGCCATGTCATCTCTGTGGGGCTGCCTTGAGTTTTGTACCCTCAGCATGTTGTTTGTTGTTGTTAGGTGCCCTCGAGTCAGTATCCGACTCATAGTGACCCTCATAGGGTTTTCAATGGCTGACTGTTTCCGGATTGCCTTGGGAGTGGATTGCCAGGTCCTTCTCCCATTTTTGCGGTGCTGGGAATTGAACTCAGGACCTTAGAGACTGCAGAGTAGCGCTCTACCAACTGAGCTAAATCCCAGCCCATATCCTCAGCATGGCTCCTGGGAAATATCCTGTGCCCAAGGCCATGGCTTTGGAGTGTTGGCAATTGTCTCTCCCCCTCGAGTCCTTTCGAAATCGCATCTGTAGGTTTTGGTTTCGTGTTTAACATCACACCTGTGAGCATCTTGTATGCCGTTCTGTTTTGGAACCGAACTTTATCACTCAACACAGAGAAGAGTGGTCCAGTCTTGGAGCCGTGGCCACCGAGCCTGCCAGACACTCAGAAGTCCGTTCTTAGGTCAATTCCCACACATTGGGCTCCAGAGGAAGGAGCCCTCGCCGTCCCCCAGGCTCAGTGTGGAGGAGAGATGGTGTGCTTCTGTCCAGGGGTGTTATTAGTCTGTGGGATTCTTTTCTAAAAACAACTGATGGAATTGTTCGTGTTGGTTTATTATTTCCCAGGCTGGAAAAAAAAAAAAGGTTATTTCAAAAGACTTGTCCAGTCTTTTTATAGTGATTTATAGTTTACAGTCATGTTCAGATGTGTTCTAATTACAGTCTCCAAACAAAAGCCTCTGTTTTCAGCGGGAGAAAATGAAGGGCTCAGCTTAAATGACCGCAGCCCTCTGCAGAGGTGGACCTGCCCACAGTCCACCCGATGGCCGAGCACCTGGCCGGGGCTTGAATATACTTCCCTGTCCTCTGGTTTGTGTATCTAGCACAGCACTGCATACTTGTGTTTACTCCTATGTTGTTAAAGCCTTTGCGAGATTTGAACTTGAGTACACTTTCAATGCCTGCAGCCATAGCCCTGTGGCATCGGATCCGGTCAGACTTTGGAAGCTAAGCAGGGTCGCGGTCAGACTTTGGAAGCTAAGCAGGGTCGCGCCTGGTTAGCACCTGGATGGGAGACCGCCTGGGAACACCAGAAGCTGTAAGCTTGGGAGAAGGAACTGGTAATCCCCTCCCCAAAATCAATCTGTCGTTGAAAACCCTATGCACAGCAGAGAAGCACTGACAATAGTGTTTCCCCTGTTGTACAGAGGGTCACTATGAGTCGGATATTGACTCCATGGCACCTAACAACAACAACAACAACAACAACACTTTCAAAGTGATGGTGGCATTGAGACAAATCAGAGGCTGGAGGAGCAAGGCCAGCAGAGCTCTAGAGGAGTCTGGACCCAACCCACCCCACATCCCACCTTCCCCAAATACTTTCCAAGCACCCTGACACTTGGCATCCATCCACACTTGCCATAGGGAGGTGGCTGCCCGGGACAGGAGTTGGACCCAAAATCTGTGTGTTGCCTTTGTGTGCTGACCCGCCTGCTGTATGCCTCTCTCCATGTGACAGACACCTGCTGTCAGAATGTGCCTGGCACTGTGAGCAGGATCAAAATCTAGAGCTTTCCTTGCCGCTTCAGCCACAGTCAAGGCAAGCCAGCCCAGGGTCAAGTTCAGACGCACGTGTCAGGAGCAGACCTCTTTGAAACCGGGTCCCCTGCTGTGATTTTTCTTTTCTTGTGGTTTCTGTATGTGGAGAAAGGAGTTCGTTTTCTGGGGCCATCGTTCTAAGCTTCCTTCGGCACCACACCATGAAAAACCAGAGCGTTCGCTCGACTCGTGTTTATTGAAACTAAATTCATTAGGGCGATGTGAAAATAGCACTCGACTGTTTACCAAATCGGATTCTTGTTTTTGATATTTTTGTACATCATCTGTTCTCACTTGAATGTTGTGGAATTTGTTGGTAAAGTGTTATGCAGATGAAAACCCATATTTAAGTGAAGTTTTTTTTAAATTACATAACTTGTACAAATATTACATATCAAAGGTGCTTGATTTGCCATTTGCATGGGAATCTGTGTGGATGTGAGCATATTGGAGCTTGGCTTGGTCTGTCAGAGTTGGGGTGCCAGGGGGCAGCTGTGGGGAGCTCGACCCTGCACAGGTGCTAATTCAGAGACTAGCTGGAACCACCTCCCCCAACCCCCATCCCAATTCTGCCAGCTGTGTGACTGCTGGGAGGCCACCCGACCCTAAGAAGCCCCAGGTCTATCTGCAGTGGCGATTTCTGCGTCTCATTGACGCTACTGGGAGACTTGAGCGAAAGCCCCGCGTTTCATTGGTTGCCACCATCGTCACATCCCTGCAATCAAGCGACGTCAATAAGTTGATTACATGCCATAGCTTGGCAGCATTTTATTTTTCTTACTGGTTTATAAAATCATGCTGGACTCAGCTCAGATGTGATGGTATCTTAACCTTGATGGATGGGAATGTGCAGACTTTAAGGTGTTGGTGTTCGGCTTGAAATCCCAACAGCTGGGGAGGCTGAGGCAGAAGAATCTCAAGTTCAAGGCCAGAGGCAGCCTGTGCAAATTAGCAAGACCCTGTCTCAAGATAAAAAGAAAAATCTTAAAGGGAGGCCACTAGAGGTATAGCCGAGTCATGGAGCACTTGCATAGTAAGTGCCAGGCCCTGGGTTCCACCCCCAGCACTGCCAAAAATAAGTTTGGCATATTTCAACAAGGACAGTTGCTTGATGTTTTAACTGGTCCACGAAAGTGCGGTTGCGACCAGACTTATCCAGACTTATCTTTAATGCCAAGCCTGTGTGGCAGCAGAATTTAATAGATGCTGGTGAGTGGGAGCCAGCTTGAGAATCTGAAAATGAGGGGAGATCCTGGGTACCTGGCTTTTGGGATGAACTGGCATCTCTTCCGATGTGGTTCAGTGGTCGGACAACCCAGAATGCTGAGTGCTGGAATGACTTCTGAAGTAAGCCCGTCCTGAGACTGGGATGGACGGGAAGTGTGGTGGACGAGCAGATGTCCATCAGAGGTCCAGCTTCCCTTCCTCTTGTGGGGATGAAATGGTGGGAGTACGGCAGAAGTGTCTGCCCAGCCGCCATGATGATCCCTGCTGGAGGGACCAAGGTGGGCGTGCACATCACTTCCTGCAGAACTAGGTAAGAAACAAGTGTTCCTTCCCAGTTTTTCTTCTCTCCATGCGCCCCCTAGACATGTAAAATCCAGCAGAGAATGTGCAGGGCTGGGGAAGGACCTGGGTTCGAGATTGCTCCGGAGCCCACTGGGAGCACTACCCTGACTGGTGATTCAGGAGAAAACCTGCTTTGTGGAGCTGTTACACACTGTCAGTATTGTTTGTAAAGAAGATGGCCTTAGCACGGCTGCTATAGTGAAGCCGGGGAAGTTGTAGCCAGTCCCACTCAGCCCCCGCTCCATCCTGGCTTCTGCTGTCCTGCCTCCTTCAGATGGCACTGTCACCCCCGCTCACCTCCATTTATTCCCTGAGTCCTGTAGATCTTGTTCTCTCTTCCGTCCTTTGTTTCAGGAAATCTCATGTACAAAATGACATCCACCTTTGGGTTCATCCAGATGGCCCTGAAAATCTAATGATCAAACTGGAGAAGTGGAGCAGTAAGTCTTGGGGTGTCCCATTGTAGCAGTGACGTGGCATGGTGCGGCATGGTGCTTTATCTTCTTCTATGGGACTGTGATTAACGGGTGGCCCCAGCTCCTGTGTTCCAGATCTCACACTACACTCACACCCAGCCTGTTCCCCTGGGCTACTCCTGGCCAGGGGCAGCAGGTCCAGGTTTCTCCCACCCTATCCTTTCCTGCCCTGCCATCTCTGCAACCCACACTGCCTGTGGGCCACACTGCTGTGAGGTCCCTTCCCTCTGTGTCCCAGGCCTCTGGCTTCCCAAGGAGTCTCTTGTCTTGGCTTCTGTTGTATTTAAAATACAATGGGTCAGAGGGACAGTCACCTCCCCCCTCCCAGCTTTCCTCCTGGACACCAAGCCACTTCCTTTGCAGGGTTGCAGTCTGCCTCGCTCTAAAGAAAGAACTATGCTTGGGTATTTCCAAGGTCTGCTCCCATGAAAGCGATCTAGGATTCTGTCAGTGGTCATGGTTCTGTCCTCTTGGCTTGTACAGCACAGTGAAGCATCCTGCCATCTGGGTGAAGCATGGGCAAGGATCATGGAGTGGGTGCTGCGCCGACTTTTGAATGTCCATGCTCTGTGTTTTAACCAGGAAGTTGAATGTATTTTCTACAGTTAATACTTTGAAAGCCTCTTGGGAGTGAGAGAGGCTTGTAAGCACATCCTGCGTGTGACCTGCCCTGGGAATGCAACTTCAGATTCAGAAGGTCCTGCCTTTGCAGGACACAGTGTGTTGCAGCAGCCGTGTTAAAGTCATGTGGCACTTAGCAGCGGGCTTCCAAATGGACCTGCGCTGATAGTTTTGCTCTTTGGGAGCCATTGTGGCTGAAGGCTGCTCTGCCCCTGAGGAGGCTGAGGAAGGAGAGCCAGAAACCCCCATGGGCCGTCCTTTCCTCAGCCCCAAAGCCCTGTAGAACCTGTGTGTTGCAGATCGTATGGTCCTGGGGGTTTCTTCTCGAGGTGGCCCTTTTCCTGCGCAGGGACCCCATGTTTTCTGTCTGTGCTCTAATGCAAATATGTCGTGGGCCTTCTGAAAGCACACATCTGTTTGGTGGAGGGCGTGTGGCTTTGTGGCACACCGTTCTCACACTGATAGGTGCTCACTCCTTGCAGGTGTCTCTGGGGTCCTCACTCTAGCGACAAGCCTGCTGTGAATCGATGGATTAAAAGGTTCCCTGATGAAAGTGGTAGGATTTCTAGAAGGTTGTCTTGGTATTGTTTTTAACCTGTGGCTGTAAAGATCAGAAAAGTGGGTCTAATCTACAATAAGATCGTGTGCCTGGCACAGAATCGGGAAGTGTTTCAATCTGTTGTGCATGGAGTCGCTATGAGTTGGGACTCGACTCGACGGCACCTAACAACAACAATCTACAATGAGCAGGTCTAACCCCACCCTGGGCTCTCCAGCTGATAAGACTGTGCACCCTGCTTATGCCCACTGGCCCAGCTTTCCCTTGGCAACGTTGCTTGGCTGCATTTCAGGCCTGAGCGTCCCCTGGAATCCTGAAGCATACATCGCATTACCTGTGATTGATTTGGTTATGGTTCCTTTTTTGCTTGGAGGCAAAACTTCAGGGAAGAGTTAGAGGGTGGGGGTGGGGTCTTCAGTGGGCCCGCGGATGAGTTCTGATAGATACAGGCACGAATCCCAAAGCCCATCAAGATGTAGGACTTACCATCCATCCTTCCAGAAAGTTTCCTCATGGCCTTGCCAGGCTCTGCTCTCTCCTACCAGCTTGGACAACTACTGTTTTGATTTGTTTTTCTTAACATGATTAGTTTTGCCTGCTGTAGACATTTATGTATAATGCTGTATGATATACGTATATTATACATAGTGGGCTGGGGTTTGCTCAGTTGGTAGAGTGGGGTTTGCTCAGTCGGTAGAGTGCTGTTCTGTGTTCTCTGAGGCCCTGGGTTCGATCCCCAGCACTGCAAAAATGGGAAAGTGGCAGCCACTCCCAAAGCAATGCCGAAACAATCAGCCATTGAAAACCCTGTGAATAGCAGAGAAGCACTGACATAGTCCCAGACATGGCACAGTGTCGGGGCATGTTTTGTTCTGTTGTACACAGAGTCACTATGAGTCAGACCCAACTCAACGTCACCTAACAACAACAATTATACACAGCATGTGTATATATGATATAATGTGTGCATATTATACCCTATATGCTTGTTTGCTTAAAGCTTTTCAATCAAGACAATGTTTTCAAGTTGTAAAAATATGCTTTGGCAGCTGGGAGGCTGAGGTAGGAGGATTGCGAGTTTGGGGCTAGCCTGGGCTACATCGAAGACCCTGTCTTGGAGGAGGAGGAGGAGTTATTGTTGGAGCTGTTTTAATCCGTGGAGTAGGAGAGCCAGGCACAAGGCCCCTTTCTCCTCTTTGGTCCTTGACTACCAAGATGGCTGCAGGGTCTGCACTGTTTCCTCTGCTGGAGGTGGGCTGTGGTGCCACATGCTTTGGAAATGTAGCCATACCCTCTATTTACAAGAAGCCTCTCTGTCACTTCCTGGATATTTGGAATGATTAACAATCCTCCTCCCTCATGCCTCTCCTTTCTCCTGCTGCCTGTTCTCCACAAAACACCAGGCTTCCCAATGAAGCTCCACGCAAATAAGTCAGGCACGAGGGTCGCACGGCCACCGGTTCCTGGTATGACCTTAGTTCTGTTTAGTGTCTGAGCAAACGGATAGCCACGTGGCACCACGTGCATTTCTGGTTTGCTTCAGAAGTGGGAGGACACAGGCTAGGTAGGTCCTCTGGATGAGTGCTGCCAGGGCCACACCCCTCTGAGCTGGGCCATTCAGGAACCCAGTGTCTGGTGTACTGGCCTCCCAGCCTTGACACTGCAGCCAGCTTCCCTTGGTCCCTCTGGGGCTGTTACTTTCAGAAGCGTGTTTTATAAGGCTACTAGTGTCTTTGAATGGATTCTGTTTGACTTATTTATAACCTTCCTCATTCAAGAACATACTTTGAGGACTCAAAATATACTGCCCTGCACAGTGGCACACACCTCTCATCCCAGCAACTCGGGAGGCTGAAACAGGAGGATCGGGAGTTTGGAGCCAGAGGTAGCTTGCAAAACTTGGCAAGACTTTGTCTCAAAATTTTAAAACAGGGGGTTTATGGGGGTGCAGCTCAGTGCTACACAACTTACCTAGCATGTGCAAGGCCTTGGGTCAATCCCTAGCACAGCCCCCCCTCCCCACATATGATGCTGCAAGATAGAGGAAGGCCACAGTTCATATCCCAGCTCCCTACATGGGGGGCAGAGGCTGGAGGCCAGAGGCAGCCTGTGTAACTTAGTAAGACCGTGTCTCCAAATACAAAGTAAAATATGGGCTAGGGCCATGGCCCAGTAGTTGAGCGCTTGCAAAAAGTATGCATGAGGCCCTGGGTTCAACTCCTCAGAACCATCAAAAAAATAATTATTTATATATATATATATATATATATATATATATATAATGTTGTTGTTGTTATGTGCCATCAAGTTGTATCCAACTCATAGCGACCCTGCGTACAACAGGGGAAACACTATTGTCAGTGCTTCTCTGCTGTTCATAGGGTTTTCAATGGCGGATTGATTTTTGGGAGTGGGTTGCCACGTCCTTCTCCCAAACACACACACACACACACACACACACACACACACCAAACATAAATTTCAAGACAGTTGCTGTGAACAGAGCTGTCTTAAGTGAGGCAGTTCTCTGTCAGTTTTGGGCGGGCCATTGTGCTTCCTTGAGTTGATCCTAAAAAATTTCAGGGAGCTGTGAAGGGCTCTGTCACAAACGTGATGGGTACCAGGTGTGAGGTCTGGGCTCCCACAGCCGCTGCTTGTGCTGGGACCCTTGGCAAGGTTAGAGCACATAGTGAGAGTTCCTTTTGGGAAGACAATCCTGTGAGGAGCCCTTCTATCCTTTGACTTGGGACAGGATTTAAAACATCTCAAGGACAGGTCAGGGCCAGGGTGTAGCTCAGTTGGTAGAGTGCTCACTCTGTGAGTTCTGAGGTTCTGGGTTCGATCCCCAGCACCATTCCCGAACCAATAAGCCATTGACAAGCCCATGAATAGCAGAGAAGCACTGACATAGATAGCCTGGGCATGGCCCAGTGTCAGGGAGTATTTTGTTCTGTTGCACATAGAGTCACTATCAGTGTGACTTGACTTGATGGCACCTAACAACAACAACAACAATAACAACAAAGGCCAGGTCAGTTCCTCAAGCTCCATTCTGTTCTAAAAATCTAGTGATCTGAGCAGAGGCTCCCTGGGAGCTGAGGCCCACTCCCGTTGCCCAGCATCCCATGGGGGCTATGCCGCCTGTCAGCAGCCTAGGAAAAGATCAAAAGTCAGCATTCGAAGTATAGTTTCCGAGGAACACGTGTCATTTCTGCATCATCGCCAAGGACCCTCAGTGTATAAGTGGATACTCGTGCACGTATTCTGTGTGTACGTTGAGGGTCCACTCAGTGACAGCTTGATAGTAAGGGTCAAATCAAGGCCCATTAGCTGCAGGGCCTTGGCCAGAGGAGGAGGGACTGACCTCACCGAGCCTGAGCCTTACTGGGGAAGGAAGGAGCCAGGGCAGCGGCTTTGCCCCCGGATGGGCCTCCCCCTGCTGCGTGTTTGGTGCTTCTGCAGCTTTGTCTGCATCCTTGGGGGGTCACACGCCAGCTCGTGTGCTACGGCCTTGTGGACGTGGCTTTTGGGCCCCTCCTTTCCCTGCCCTGGTGTGGCATTTGCCACCCAAGGAAGGGGATTTGCCAAAGAAGAGAGCAGCCTTCCCTTTGACCTTTCTCTTTCTGCACTCTGGCATTTTTCAAGTCCTAGCAACTTGACTTCTGAGAACTCACTTTTTGGGTGGGAGGTTTGGGGGCTGATTGTTTTTAAGTGGAATTAGAATTTGAGTAAGAATCGTGGTGCCAGCCGGGCACGGTGGTGCACGCCTGTAATCCCAGCGGCTTGGGAGGCGGAGGCAGGAGGATCGAAAGTTCTAGACCAGAGGCAGTCTGCGTAACTTAACGAGACCCTGTCTCAAAAAGTAAATAAAAAATGGGCTGGGGGTGCAGCTCAGTGGTCCAGCACTTGCAGAGCATGCAGGTGCGAGGTCCTGGGTTCAACCCCCAGTACCACAAAAAAAAAAAATCTTGGTGCCTTCAAGATCACTTTTCTCTCCTGGGCTTGCGAGAAATTAGTTTCAGCTCTGAGTGGCTGAGTGACTTGCCTGCGGCCACACAGCATCTGCAGCCAAGGTTTTCCTATTTCCGGCTCCAGTTCCATTGTGAAGTGCCCTGTGAGCTCTCTCCCAGGCTGCCCCCAGTCTATGGGAATGGCTCCCAGGGAGTTGTACCAGCGGGGTTCTCTGTGAGCCACCCAAGGGCAGCATCTCCTCCCCATGGGGAAGGTATCTGCTCTGGTCTGCGGCTGGGTTGGGATTTGTCCTCCGGATTCTCAAGCGCTCTCTGCCTTCGTGCTTAGTCACCTGTGACCATGGTGTAGGGGAGCTGACGTGCTCACGCTTCCTTCATCAGGTTGGGGTGAAATACCAGGAGATGAGCGGTGGCTAGCCCCTGAGCTGTGGCTGCCTTAGACCAGAGTCAAGAGCTTCCTGCTGCTTTTGCTCTTACTTCTGCTGGTTCAAGATGATTGGGTAATCTTGAATTCAGATAAGCTTGGTTCCTAGTTCTGAGGGACGAGGTTTAGGAAGTGCTCACACTCTGTCGTTGTTTTAACTCATTTTTGTACCCTTGACAGGTGACTTGCTTGTCACCTGTGCTTAAGTGACTTGGAGTCATTTGGTCTCTTTTTATTTTGCCTGAGCACTTACTATTAGCCAGGTGCTGGGGAAGCGGCAGTGAACCACGCTTTGCTTGGCAGAAGTTCCAGTAAGAAGGTTGTTACCCTGTGTTTGCTGCTCACAGAAATGGCCCTCCGTACCCCCTTATTGAAACGATGGAGAAGGAAAGCACGCTGCTCTCTTTGGGGTTTCACAAACACTTGATGTGGACAAGATCTGCCTTCCCTATGTTAAGAAGAGGAGGAGGGCTGGAGTATAAGGCTTATCTGTCTCTCTAAGCGTTTTAAGAAGAAAGATATATCTGTGCTCTGTGTTTAAATATAGCACGGTGTTTGCTACCGAGATGGCGAATAAGCAATTGAATATGTAGGTCATTGACTTATGAGAATGAGTTCGTAGTTCTCCTTGCATCTGATTAACGACTGTCTTACAATTGGGCCACTGGTGCTGTGCCAGAATTGGTTCCAACGGAGTTCAGCAGGCCATCTGGGAGGGAAATTGGTAGAATCAGCCGAGGACACCTTCGCCCCCTTAAGGTGTCAGGAGCGTGACTTGGTGTTGAGCCATGTGAGTGCAGCCAGCAGTAGTGGCACTAACCGCTGGGGAGGGACTGTCCCAAACTCCAGCGGAGATGCTTCTGCTTCTGCGCCGCTGAGCAGATCTGCCAGGAGGCAGTGAGGGGAAAGGGCACTACTTAAATCGGGGTAAATGCCAGCGGTGTATTTTAATACATTCTTGAATCGGAATGCTCTGTTTGGAATTGCATATTTAAAAGGAAACTGCCATCCCCTTTTGAAGGTATGTGACATTTAAAAGATCTGTAGCAGAAGATTGGTTTGACAGCTTCAAATTATATTTGAGGGAGTTTTTCTTTTAAGAAAGAAAATGATCACTTCTATTTTAAATGTCATCACAAAGACATAAACACGTTTAATCAAATTATATATTTAATTTATGTAGAATGTAATCTTTATTCGGGTGGAAGATTCTCTGGTTGTTTTCCCCAGCACCTGTGAAGCTGGGTAATGTTGGTGGTTGGAAAGCGGTTCCGTTCGTGGGGCAAATGGCCATGTAAGGGTTCACAGAATCTGGAAAATAGTATTGTTGTTGAGATCCGTTTTACCCCCCACACTGCACGTTGTGGAGCATTTTGGGGAGGGGAGGTGTCTTCGTTGTTGTTGCTGGGAGATAGTGAGGATGGCTCTTGGGTGAATCGGGAGAGTGTAAGCGTGAAGACAGCGAAGGCAGAAATAGCCAGGACGCTTCTGTAATTTTCTTCTTTTGGATTCTTTGAATCAGCAGGGAGTTACTGGGAGTGCGCACAGCCAGTGTGCCAGCTTACCTTAAAAGGGAGGCAAAAGGGACCCAGGAGGGCAACTCGGTGCACCAAAGACCTTTCGCCTGATGCAAAAGGCTGCTGTGGAGTCTGAGGACCCCAGGCAGGTCCCCAGGCTGCCCGAGAGGCAGGGGGGGACATACTTGTGGGTCTGCTCTGGGGCAGGCGGCTCGCCTGACCCTGGCAGTCTGTTAGGACACTGCAGCTCCAGAACTTTCTTCGAGCGAGCTGGGCGTTGGAAGGCCGCCAGCCCAGCTTGCAACCGCGGCAGCCTGCGGCAGCCTGCTCCAGCCAGCTGCCTATCGTTCTGATTCAGCCCAGCCCGGTCAGGGAGTCCTGGCGTTCCTGCCCACTCGCCCAGCATGGAGCCGTCCCCAGGCCGCTTTTCTTTCCTCCCCTCCAGGGCTGCTCTGCCAGGGAAGGCGCCCTCTGTTGGGTGTGGCCCGGGGAGCCCTGGCCTGCTGGCAGCAGCCGGGAGAAAACCAGCCAGCCAGCCTCGCCTGTTCCCAGGAAAGCCCCGGCGGAGCAGCCTCCTCGCCAGCTCCAGCAGGAGAAGGTCAGGGTTCAGGAGCCATGAGCTCCCGAGCCCCTGGGGATGGACAGCGCCCCCAGTCCAGTGCCTAAGGCATAGCCCCTGGGCCTGTCCTCGAGACTTCTCCTAAGCCCCCCTTGGCTCAGGAAAGGAATCGCCCTATTTATTAGTCAGCACGAGTCAAAGTACACAAACAGGCCAAGAGATAGGATAAACCTATTTGTTATTTCTCTAAGTTAAAGTTCTTATTTTGAAGTAAATTTGCATGCAGGTGAGAGAGAAGTAATACAGCAAGATGTAAGATCACAGGTAACCCTTTTCCTTCTTTCCCCAGTGGTAATGTCTTTAAAAAAAAACAAAACTATGGTAACAGTAACACAGCCTGGAAATTGATATCCATATGTTCAGGTTTCGCCTATGTGACGTGCATGCACGCAGTGCGCATTTAATTCTATCCAGGTGTTTTTATTTTGCTTCATTTTGTTTTGCACTGGGTGTCAGGGATGAGACAGGGTCTCACTCTGGAGTCCAGGCTGGCCTTCCACTCACAATCCTGTTCCCCCGGCCTCCCAGGTGCTGGCCAGGACGTCACCACCACGCCTGACTTCCACTGTCATTCTTTTAGAAAGCACACTCGCACTTCACGGTGAACACCCGTACTTACATACTAATCACGTGGGGGAAAGCATTTATGAATCATCGGCCTCATGAACACCCACGCTAAAAGGTCGTCTCTGCTTGCATTTTCTCTTTCCCTTTTTAAAGACCGGGTCCTGCTTTGTAGCCCAGGATGACTTTCCATTTGTGATCTTCCTGCCTCAGCCTCTTGGATGCTTGTGTCTGTACTTTCAAAACTAATGAAATAGGCCGGGCGTGGTGGCACGCCTGTAATCCCAGCGGCTCGGGAGAATCGCAAGTTCGAGACCAGAGGCAGTCTGTGTAACTTAGCGAGACCCTGTCTCAAAAAGTAAAAAAAAAAAAATGGGCTGAGGGTGCAGCTCAGTGGTCCAGCACTTGCAGAGCATGCAGGCGCAAGGCCCTGGGTTCAACCCCCCAGTACCACAAAAAAAAAAAAAAAAAACACTAATGAAATACAACCGAGCCATTACACATAGGTATGAGTCAGTCGGTGCAGTTTTAGTTGCTTGCACGTGAACCAGGAGGTAATGTTTACATGCTCCTCTGGGGCTCTGCAGGTTCTTTGTGGCTGAATTGAGACACAGAAGCCCGGCCTGCCGACCCATTACAGGACCGCAGAGTGTATGCATTGCCTGGGGTGGGTCCACAGGGCTGGGTGGGCCACAGGCCAGTCTGGCGTTTGCTTTGCCTCTTCCTGCCCCAGATCCTTCTGGCTAAGAAATTGCAACCTCTGTGTCAGGAACCATCAGGGGTGGGTGGCCTCAGTCTCTCCTGCTGTGGGTTTTGGGCAGTTAGGGGTTTTATTCCACTGTGAAGAGTGGCTGACAGCATATTGGATGGGGAGACAGATTTTCCCTGGTTGCTGATGGCCAGGGTGACCTTAGTCTCAGTTTCTGCGTTTCTGGATGTTGTGCCACAGTGCTTGATTTTGTTGCTTCCAGAGGAAATATATTTTGGACCCATGAATTCACTTTCAGGCAGAACTTTGGAGCGTCACTGAAGTCTCTATTTGCAGGTTTTCTTTGCTCTCTGGGCTCTGGCATACCTGGCCTTGCACATGGATTTTTTTTTTTTTTTTTTTTTTTTTGTGGTACTGAAGGTTGAACCCAGGGCCTCGAGCTTACATGCTCTGCAAGTGCTGGACCACTGAGCTGCACCCCCCAGCCCATTTTTTTTACTTTTTGAGACAGGGTCTCACTAAGTTACACAGACTGTGTCTGGTCTTGAACTTGTGATCCTCCCGCCTCTGCCTCCCGAGCTGCTGGGATTACAGGCGTGCGCCACCGCGCCTGGCTCACACATGGATTTTTAAAACGCATCATCTCTAGAAAGTTTGGAGAAGTCTTCATGGTGCAGACATACAGAGCAGCTGCTGCATTTGAGAGCACTGGGGTTCTTCATTTTCAATTCAAGCCTCAAGGTTTGGGTTCTTACTTTAGTTTGAAATAAAATGGACCCCATTCCCTTCAGGCCTTTTTTGTCGCCAAGACTCTGGGTTCTTTAGTTCATCTAACTGTGTCAGTAACACATTTGTTAAATGACACAGCTAATAACGGACTTCTGATGTGTCAGGCTCCATGGTGTCCACTTCATATGCAGTCTTGCATGTGGTCCCTACCCCAGCCCCATCGGGAGATGCTCACAGCTGACCCACTGGTTGGTCTCCAACTTCCCCACAATATAATCACATCCTCCTCTGCCCTCAGGGAGCTGCATGTCTAAAGGGGTTACAAAACAGGCAGCATTCTCAATGAGTAATGGGATGTGCTGAGGTCACTGGAGGAAGGCCAGGTAGGAGAGGCAGGCTCAGAGGGATGGGGTCCTGACTGCATTGTTTTGCCCACCTTCACGTTCCTGGACAATATCCCGCATAGAGCCCATTGAGCAATAGTATTGGAATCTAAAGGCTGCTCCTCTTGTAAGAGTTTTTTTCAGATATCGAGGAGTTGGCCATTTGATTCTTAAGTTGTATTGCTGCTTTTTAAATGCCACTTGTTGCTCATTCTGCTGCAGTTGAATCCATGGCCAAGGACTTGGCTGGAGCCTGCTAAGAAATCTACCTTACTAAAGCCCTCGAGACCTCTGCCTTGCCTGTTCTGTCCTGGGAGAGGACGGGTCCCAGCCCCCACTGCAGCTGAGGGATCCCCCTGCCTCTCACCGTCCCCTGCTCTCTCAGGTGGCCTGGCTGTTGGAATCCAACTTCTCCAGGCAAGTTCCCTAGGTGGACATCATTTTGCAGTAGCTTGGACTTGCGTGAGGGTGAAGGACATTTCACTACCTTCAGAACCTACCTTGGGCCGGACTTGGTGGCACCTGCCTGTAACCCTAGGGAGTTGGGATGCTGAGCCAGGAGGATCACAAATTGGAGGCTAGAGGTAGCCTATGTAACAGCCACACCCTGTCTCAAAAAAAACAAAATAAAACAAAAATATGGCTATAGGAGCAGCCCAGTGGCAGAGCACTTGCAAAGTATGTGTGAGGCCCTGGGTTTGACTCCTAAGTATGTTGTTGTTGTTAGGTGCCATCAAATTGTATCCGACTCATAGCGACCCTCATAGGGTTTTCAATGGCTGATTGTTTCGGGATTGCCTTGGGAATGGATTGCCACGTCTTTTTCCCCATTTTTCTGGTGCTGGGAATTGAACTTGGGACCTCAGAGACTGCAGAGTGGCGCTCTACCAACTGAGCTAAATCCCAGCCCTTCCTAAGTATGGCAAAAAACAAAACAGAAACAAACAAATCTAACCCTGGTTATGCAGCTGCTTTAGGGACAGTAAAAAATGAAGAAAATTAAAATGGTTGTTACGTTATACATTTAAAAATCATCTTTAATCTCAGCAAAGAGAAATAACACTTTGGATATATTATCTGCCTGCCTCATGCATATATGTATATATTAAAAAGTGAAATTCACTGAAGAATATTTTTAAATACGAGATTTGAATATATTTTGCGTTTCATTTTCTATTTGACCTGTAGATATTTTTCCTGTCTTTACTTTGGAACACTTACGATCCCTTGGTACCTGGGTGTCATCACAGATGAAATAGGTATCGCATGACATCCGTATAGCTCTGTAATGCATCAGGAGAGAGGTACCCAGCGCCCTCTCCCTTCTTCTCCCATCCTCTCTCCTGTTCTCTCTCCCTCCCCTTCTTCCTAGATGGTTTCTGTTTTTTTTTGTTTGTTTGTTTTTGTTTTTGTTTTGTGGTACTGGGGGTTGATCCCGGGGCCTCACGCCTGCATGCTCTGCAAGTGCTGGACCACTGAGCTGCACCCCCAGCCCTTTTATTTTTTTCCTTACTTCCTGAGACAGGGTCTCGCTAAGTTACCTAGACTTCCTCTGGTCTCGAACTTGCAATCCTCCTGGCTCTGCCTCCCAAGCCACTGGGATTACAGACGTGCGCCACCACACCTAGCTGATGGTTTCTGGTTTTTCTGCAACTCTTCTAATTGTTCCCTAGGGTGGAATGGGGATGGAGAAGGAATGTCAGGGTTTCAGAGTAGCTGCTCAGTGCACCTCCTGCTGCCCCAGGAGGGGTCCGCCCCGTGGGCTCCTCAGGGCAGGGAACACCCTGGTTTTGCATCATCCGTTCCCAGTGCGGAAGTGAGCTGATCCTTTGTTGTTGTAGAGGCTCCACCTCGCTCTGCTGCTGGTTTGTGTGCTGGACGTCCTGAGACTTTGGCACGGACCATCTGGCTTGCACCCCTTGCCAGCCGGGGTGCCCATGGCTGCCTGGTGGAAAGAAGCTCAAACAGCACCTCTGCTGCCTCCTCCACCTGACCAGGGGGATACTGAAACCACAGCCTCCTGCCAGTATGGCCGGTTGGTTAGCCCTTGCCACTAGCTGGGCCCTTGCTGGTCTCCCATGATCTGCTCCCAGCCCCTCACAGAGGTGTTCCTGCACCTCAGCTGGGTGCTTTCTGTTCAGTTACTGTTTAGAACTACGAAAGGCCACAGATAAGACACCCTCAGGTGTCTCTAGGATGTGGGTCGAAAGGTGACCCCGGAAGTTTGGCAGCGACCTCAGGGTGTGACTTCCGTTTGAGTCAGGCTGACCTTGAGGAGGTCCTGGCCTGCAACAAGTGCCCCTTCCCTCTGCACAGCCTCTGCAGAGGCCCCCCCGTGCCCCCACTTACGCACAGACATCGGGGTCCACCCAGGCCCCCGGGAGTCTGGGGTCAGATTGCTCACAGCAGATGCCTTGGCCTTCCCGGCCATCTGGGCAGCTTGGGGTGTGGGAACGCAGCTTGAGTTCACAGGATGACGTCATCACGTGGGTCGCTGCTCATGGATCCAGGTTTTTTTTTTTTCTCCCCACCCCCCTCTCAAAACTTGGCCAGCACCAGCCCCGATCGGCAGCACCCGTTCATCGATTTGCTTCCCGTGTTCCCTGCTGCCGTCGCCGCCAAGCCCTCCCATCTGCCTCCCCACGCCCTCGTTTGTTTCTCCGAGGGGACGGGTTGCTCAGCCTGCCAGAGGCTTTCCGGGCAGCGCCTGCCCGCCACCTGGCTCGCCTCAAGCCTGCGGCGCTAGAAGCCGAAAGCCGAAAAGACGGAGCCAAGGGAGGGCCACGTTAATTGGCTACATCTGAAACAACACAGGACTATCTCCCGTTCTACTTTCCTTAGGAAAGTGGCGGAGATCCAAGGCTTGCCTTACACTTTTCCACTGGCTGTCCCTGTATTTGAAGACAAGAGTTCTCAAGTCTTGGCTCCTGGGCCTTTTCGTGCTCTCACAGCCTCAGACCAGCCGAATGCATTTCATATTCCTGTGTTTCCACAAGTCTTTCCCCACAAAGCTCATGTATGGAAAGGTTCTGCCCGCAGGACATTTTCCCTCTTGGAGTCAACTCATGGACGTCAGTTGTTTGTCATGAAGTGTCTCAAGGCCCAAGTGGTGGGAGAGGGACCCGGAGAGCATTGGCTTTCAGGATTGGTTTACTCCCCCTCGGCGAAGGATCATTGTTTCCAAGTTAATGAATATGATTCATTTATTACGAGGCAATAATTGGAGGAATCGAGTTCTGGGAGGAGGGGCCTCGCCGAGGGGCGATGATGGCATCTCAGGTCGAGTCATGTTGGAATTAGGTCTTGTCTGACATGTGGCACGTTTTGCCCTGCACCAGACATGGTCATGTTCATGGCTTGTCCCCATGGGACAGCCAAACCAGAATTCTGCCCTGCTTCCTGCCCTTCCTACCCAGCCCTCCTGGGACAGGGTTGTGCTGGCCATTGGCCAGCTCTATGTGGGGCGTGTGCGTCCCAGTCCAGCCTGGATGTTCAGAAGGGCGCCGCTGCCGCCGTGCACACAGATACTAAACACAATTCACTTGGAACCCTCCGGTGGGGGGCACAGACTCCTACGGTCCTCGGGATGCTGGTGGAGATGGGAGAAAGGAAAAGCCTCAGGTGCTTTTGCCTTCCAGGGGCAAACACCCGTGTTGGTGATCTCGGTGGTCACAAGGAGGCAGTTCTTGCTTCGTCAGTGATCAGACGGAGAGTGGGTTCTTTCCTTGTTGATGGTCGAGGCGGGAGAGCGTTCTTTCCTCACCGAAGGTCCAGGCGAGAGAGCGGAGAGAGCTGTTTCCTCATTGGTTGTCCAGGCAAGAGGGCAGATGTGGCCCTGTATGTGGAGCACAGTGGGGCCCACTGCACCCTGTTTTTTCTGAGGCACCCCAAGCATGTGTCCCTCCTCTATCCTCAGTTGGCTGGTGGCAGCCCCGGGCTGTCAGCATCTGTTAAAATACCACACACTCCATGACAGGAAGAAGGGAGCATGGGAGCCGCCTCCTCCCAGGTGGGCAGGGAGTTGCTGAGGTAAGCAGGAGAGGTCTTGGGTTCTGGAGTGGGATTCATCCCCCACCCCTGGCATCCTCTCTATGGAAGCTTCTGGTGCTGTTCCTTGGGCCTCAGTACCCTGCAGGTTGTCTGGGTGTCTATCTGGTCAGAGGGAATTCTTACAGATGCAGGTGGCTCAGGCCTGATGGCTGGGCATCTGGCTTCTTCACGAACCTCTGGCTTTGGGACCTGCCATGGGCACGTGGGGCCTACAGCTGTAGCCCTATGGCATCTGATCCTGTCGGATCTCAGAAGCTAAGCAGGGTTGGGCCCGGTGAGTACTTGGATGGGAGACCGCCTGGGAACACCAGGGGCTGTAGGCTTGGGAGATGGACAGGCAACCCACTCCCAAAAATCAATCCGCCATTGAAAACCCTATGAACAGCAGAGAAGCACTGACAACAGTGTTTCGTCTGTTGTATGTAGGGTGGCTATGAATTGGATACTGACTTGACGGCACCTGACAACAGCAACAACAATGGGCAGGTGGGGAGGGCCCGAGGCACCTGCTTTCCACTCCCTCCTCTCACGGGCTAGGGAGCAGCCATAAACTCCCACAGTGGTCCTATTGCTGAGGGTCGCCCCCCCTTCAGCAGACTGACACCCCCAAACAGTGCTGCCTGGCTATGGCTTCAGGCTGGAAGGAGAGGGGCTAGCATTGATTGGGTCTCAGGGATGTGTCCCCCAGCTGTGGCAAGGTGTGAGTGAGCCCCCCAGAGCTGTAGCTCCATCTGGGCCTCTGTGGTCCCCAGGGGTTGCTTCACCCAGGGGTCCATGCGGGAAGGAAGAGGGAGCCCCCAAACAGCAGCAGGATGCCATTTCCTACAGTGCCCACATGTCGTGAGCTCGTGACCCCAGCCACCAACTTGACAGTCACAGAGCCATTTCGCCAGGGCCAGCAGCCTGGGTGCCAAGAGGCCCTTTGAAAGGTGGAGGAAATGCCACAGAAAACCCTCTCCCAGAGCAGCTGGCCCAAACACGAGCCATGCTCCAGGAATCCCAAGGCCGGTGGTGGCGCTCTCGGGCCTCGACACCGCCCAGCTGTGGGGTGAGGCTGTGGAGGACACCACCCCGGGGCTTGAGTTAGGGCGTGCCAAGACTGCCCACAGTCAGATGGCAGCGGGAGGGGACCGAGTGTTGCGTTTGAGGCTGGAGTCCTGGGTCCCTGCTGAGTTCCAGGGACATCACGTCTCGGGCTTCGCAAAGCTTCCACACTTGGTAGGTGCTCAGAAAGGCCCTGTTGAAAGCATGTGGCTGTTTGAAGTGACAGTTGATTGTCCAGAGAGAAAGGGAGCCTCTGAGGACACCTGGGTGTGTGGGGGTGGTGGCACCCGGGAGGCCCTTTGGGAGGTGAAGGCTGTGGACAGCCTACCGTTGCCCCGCTAATGCGGCTTTTGATTAGGCCACGAGTACAGAATTCTGGATGATTCTTCCCTGTCCCTCCTTACTTTTTTTTTTTTTTGGTGGTACTAGGGGTTGAACCCAGGGCCTTGCACTTCCATGTTCTGCAAGTGTTGGACCACTGAGCTGCACCCCCAGCCTTTTTTTTTTTTTTTTTTTTTTACTTTATTTTTGTTTTGTTTTTTTGGTGGTACTGAGGATTAGACCCAGGGCCTTGTGCCTGCATGCTCTGCAAGTGCTGGACCACCGAGCTGTGCCCCCAGCCCATTTTTTTTTTTTACTTTTTGAGACAGGGTCTCGCTAAGTTACTCAGACTGCCTCTGGCCTCAAACTTGTGATCCTCCCACCTCCGCCTCCCAAACCTCTGGGATTACAGGGATGCGCCACCGCGCCCAGCCGTCCTTACTTTCCTGAGGACAGCCTGACCACAGGACAAGAGTGAGGCCACCCTCCCTGAGGAGGGACATGGAACTTGGGGTGCCGGGCTCAGTGACCCCACAGGAGTAATCAAATTCTTGTGCCAAAAGCCTGCTGTTTTACCTCAGGGTTGGGGCAGTGTCTCGTTTGTTTCTTAGAAAATTTGGATAATTCAGGCCCCAGCACCACACCCACAAAACCAGTAATGGATATAAAGAAAGAAAATACAGAAGGCAGCCTCAGCCTGGCGCCGTGCCCAGAGCCTGTGGCAACCAGCCTTCACTGCAGACTTGCTGCAGGCAGGCTGTGGCCAGACTCCTGGGGATAGTGACCCCTGAAGGAGCCTGTACAGGTATATACTGTCACCTCCTTATCACAGCAGCACACTGAGGACCAGTGAGACGTCCTGACCCGTGGAGCCCCTCCGTTCGCTGACATCACGTTCTTGCCTTGTCCCTTCCCAGGGCCCTTACTTGGGTAAATTTGCCACTGCTTAAGGGAAGGCTTTGTGGGCTCCCGCCTGGTTTTCACTTTACGTAGTGACGGTTCCCTCGGGCCTCTTGGTACCTTGAGGAACAGTGTGAACAAGTTTTAGCTACAAGTAGATGACAGGGAAGGCTCTCGCGGGTGCTTCTGTCAACATTTTCCTTCCTAATCAGTGCCCAAGTCGAGCTGTGGTTGTGCTTCCCTGGCCCATGTGACGCAGGCTTATGAAGAGGAGGCAGGAGGCGCTCCCCAGCCTGCATCGCCCCACAGGACAGTAGTAGGCAGCCAGCATAAAACCTAGATAGCCCACGTATGAGGCCATCTGAGCAGAGAACCCCGGCGGGGGTCGTGAAGGCCCCACGTGTTAAGGAGGGCTGGCATCTGCAAGCCTTAGGTGGCAGAGACATCCAGGAGTAATTCCTGCAGAGCAATGCAAGTGAGCAGGCACTTGGTTAGGCGTCTTACGCTCACGGCAGGTGGACAATGTGTCTGGAGCCCCTTGAGCTGCCCTCGTGCCCTCTCCTCACCCTACATTTGGGTGGTGGAGGGAGCGCCCCTTCCATGCCATGCAGAGGCCAGAAGCAATTTCCAAAGGTGGCTTCAGTGCCAGGGAGGCAGGACTGGTCTTGTGGAATGAGCCAGGACAGCGCCGCTCAGGCCCCACTGGACCCGCTCAGGGCTTACTGCCGGCTCTTAGCAGATTTTCCAAGGAGTTAATCTCCTTCGGTTTCAGAAAAGTGGACTTACTCCATATAGACCTAGAATCTCATTTTCTTTTTCCTGACCTTAGTAAAAGAATAAACTAACATTCCAGGTAGAAATGCTACCCTTCTAGCACACGGGGTCCACATCATACATTTCTTCTTGTGGAAGGCCAAGACCAGCCGCTCAGCCTGGTGCTGACTCCGCCCCGCCCTGGGCACTGCCCTTCTTTCTGTGCCTGCCTGGGTGCTATGCCTGCCTGAGCCCCTCCTTGTCATCGACTGTGCCCAGAGCACAGTGGCCAACGGATATCTAGGAGATACACCTAGGTTGACGATGCAAGCTGGACAGGGCCCTGTGCCCGGAGCAGCTAAGTGAGCTTGGAGGCGCAGGCAGGCTGGCATTTACATGCCAGGGCCGCCCCGGCCCCTGCGGCTGCCGCATCAGGAGCAGCAGTGATCTTAATACGCAAAGTCATCTCTGCATCGGGTTGTATACACCTGGACGTCCTTAGAGAAATCCTGCCAAGAGAGTTTCCCCTGGCAGGGCCTCAGGGCGTGGCTCCACGCTGCACTGTCAGCAGCTAGCCACCGAAGCGAGGGTTTCTGAATTGTTAGCTTCTCCGGAGCTCCAGCCTTTTTAAAGTCCTTCTTTCGATCTTCAAGTAACAATGGGCACTCACTTTAAAGATTCCGATAGTCTTCCAAGCCTTTTACTGTTCTTAATCCACTAAGTAAGCTGTCACTCCGCCCTCGCAGTCTGTAGGTTCTTCCAAATTCCCTAGCTTGAAATTCCATGAAACGTCACCTCCTCTGTGAGGCCTTCTGCAAGGCAGAGCTGTTTCCTATTTAGTTGATTTTACTATGGAGTATCTCAAACTAAAAGCCTATGTTGTTGTTCTTGTTGTTGTTAGGTGCCGTTGAGTCGGTATCCAACTCATAGCGACCCTCTGTACAACAGGGGAAACACTATTGTCAGTGCTTCTCTGCTGTTCATAGGGTTTTTCAATGGCAGATTGATTTTTGGGAGGGGGTTGCCAGGTCCATCTCCCAAGCCTACAGCTTCTGGTGTTCCCAGGTGGTCTCCCATCCAGGTACTAACCAGGTCTGACCCTGCTTAGCTTCCGAGATCTGACGGGATCGGATGCCACAGGGCTACTGCTGCAGGCGTAAAAGCCTTTACTCACCCCCTAACCACTAAGATTAGGTAGATGGGAACATGTTACCATGCCTTCAGACCTTGGTTTAAAATTGAGAAGTAATGTTACAGAATTGCTACCTTTTGTCCCCTCCCCCTACTCTACTTTCCTTCCTTTCTTTCTAAAAGGGACACATTCCTGAAGTTAGTACACAGTTTCCTTAGGCTTTTGGAAATTATTTACATATGTATCCATCTATAAACATTTTTGTGTCAGCTGTGCAAAGAATTAGAAATAGGAAAAAGAACTCTGGTAAACTAGGATAAGGAATACTATAAGGAAAATATAAATTTCTTTATGCAGTTCCTTAAATATCTCATTCCCTCTTGTTCCAGAGATGAATAAAATGTGATCAAGGTGTTTAACATTTAGAGACTCGGAAATGGGCAGGACAGGTAGCAGCCTGGCAGTTAGCAGGGGAGACAGTACAATAAAGTCCTAGAAGATAGGTTTTGAAGGGTGAATAGGAGTTTGCCAGACAAGCTCTGCCACCTCAAAAGGATGATTCCTTGGCTGTAGTAGATACTTGCATCATTAGGGGCTAGAGACTACTGAAAGGATATGCCTGTCCCTCCCTTCCTAGAATTAAGGAGGCTGGAAAGTCTGCATCATCCCCACCTTCCTAGAATTGGAAAGTTTGGATTATAAAGTGGTGTGGGGGTGCAGTGGGCAGAGAATCACTTTTTGACCTTGTGTCTGTGACCATCTTGCCTATAGAAGCCACCCTCTGCCTGAGTACAGACGGCCCACTGTATCCATGGGGTCTGCATTTGTGGATTCAACCAACTTGTGATTGGAAATATTTGAAGAGCCAGGTGTAGTGGTACAGGCCTGTCAATACCAGCTGAGGCTGGAGGATCGAGAGTTTTAGGCCAGCCTAGGCTACATAGCAAGACTTTGTCTTTAAAAAAAAAAAGGAAAGAAAATATTCAAAGAAAACAGTAGCAGGATATCACACTACAACAATAAAAAATACAACTTCTGTAAGAACATACAGTGTAGCAACTATTCCCATAGCGTTTATAATGTATCAGGTATTTATCCAGAGATGATGTGAAACCTATGGGAAGACGTGTAAATTATGTGCAGATTGTATCCCATTTTACACTGGGGTTTGACCATCTCCTCCCTCCGCTGCCCCCATATCTAGGGGTGTTTCCTTTAGAAACCTTCCTGCCCTTGGTTCTAGTTGTAAAATAGCAGCCGTCAAACTCCAAAGCTCTGTTCCATTAAAGGAAGTAGCAAGAATATAGGAGTGTGTTTCCCTGAATGCAGGAGAAAGGCTTGGGAGGGCAGTGGTCCTTCTTTATGACTGGCTATATAGTTGTGCAAGAGAACATTTGTCACAGGGGATTGGATCCTAAGAAGCTAGCTTCGTTGTTTTTTTGTTTAGGCTGGACTCGAACTCTCTGTGTAGCCCAGGCTGCTCTCAAGCTCATAATCCTCCTGCCTAGTCCCCCCTAGTGCTGGGACACAGGTGTGTTCTCCCCCGCCTCACCTAGCCTCATTGTTTTAAATGAGGAGAAACTGTATTAGGAAGCCATAGCTTCTGAAATTTGAGTGGTCGGGAAGACAGAGTAGAGCTGGGAAGCTGGTTCCAATGATTTCACGCCTTTTTGCCTATTAGCCAAGCATTTGAATCCCAGTTTTGCGCGAGCTGGGGTTGGGAGCGGTCAGAGTGGGAGGCAGCAGTTCGGGTCTTAGGTGTCGGTCTTTCCCTTCTCATGGGTCACCTTAATATGTGGACTCTAGTTGCACAGCAACCCCCATGGTGAAATTCCATCTTCATGGAAAAGACCCCTGGCCATGCTCGCTGCCCAGATGTTTGCCTTTCCATCAGCTGCAGAACTAACAGTGCTGTCCACCCCGCCTACTGCCCTGTGTGTGTGGGAAGTGGGTCAGACGACACGGATAGTGCCATATTCGTCCTCACTGTCCTGTGCGTAGTAAAATAAGTGCGAGTGCTGTTTAATGCGTTACCTCATTCCATATCGCATTTGCCAAAAAAAGTGCGATTTTATCGAACACGAGGATTGAATTCTTAACTGAGTAATCAATTTCAGTAGTAAGTTAAAATGCCTTCTATTAATGGACAACTGCACCCGTTCATCAGCCTTACAGTAGATGAACGGTTGTCAGCATTTATGCTAATTGCACTTATAAACCATGGGCTTATGAATTGCACTTTATAACGCCATATTTCTCAAAACAGTAGCTAATACTTTCTACTCTAAGATATTGATTATCCGCTCCCTTCACGTGCCGCGTGGAGATGTAAAGAAAGCCAAATGACATTTTCACGGGGATGACACAATATCGCCTTCTGGTTTTGCACCCTTGGCTTCGTGTCAAAGTAGATGGAAAAAAGGGTTCATTTGCTCTGGTGCTGTACTGTTTAATTTGATTTGCTGTGCGACTACAGCAAGACAAATAGTATTTTTAATGAAACCATTTAATAACCTCTGGTAGCTTAGAGTCAAAGGCATTGGAAAAATGCAATTAAAGGATGGCTAGATGTAAACAAAGTCACTGCTTCAACATCACTGATTCGATTCCTTCTGCTCTCAGGGTTTCATCACCTTAAATGGTTGTGAACCAATGAAGCTGTATCCCCTCAAAAAGACAGAGAGCCCATCGCGTGGACTATAGAGTTTGTGGACGCATTTATACTGGTGAGTTCCTGTCAAGTACTTCCAGGTAAAAGTTCAGTTTTCTGAAATCCCCTTTGGAATGAGTTTTCAATTAGCTGATGACTATGGATCGCCGGCAGCCTCTGGATGTTTCGCTGGGATGTCTAATAACAGGATCATATTGATTGTCTTTCAATTAATTGCATCTGGTATTTCCATTTATCAAAAGCAAAATACATGTAATTAACTCTGAAGCAATCCAGTTCAGTGCAGAGTGATTCCTGCTGCTGCTGCTGCCATAGAGATAAAGTCAACGGAAATTACACTACAAGGAAGCTCAAGTCAGGGTGGAAACAGTTAGGGCTTCCTGACGTATTAATTAAAAAGGATAAAAATGAATTAGGAAGATGGTCTCGTGCGGCCCCAGTCGATGGTAAAATGGTAGATGGATGTTTTTAGAAAGAAAGCAGCCCGCTGGCCGTGGCAGCTCTTTAATCAGCTTAGATTTGCCAACCTCTGGGATGTCTTACACATCTCATGATTTTTTCCTAGGGGAGTCGACTGGGAATATGGGTGTAGGTAAAGGAGGCATTCAGTTCTGCCTGTTCTTATGTGGAGTGTGGTGGAAGGACAGTCGATGGGTCCAGTCTCGCACCCGCAGCAAGGTTGGGGGTTCTGAGTTTAGTATTGACACACCTTAAGCCATTTTGCACAAGATGTGGATCTTATTCAAAAATCTCAAAGTGTCAACTTCTTTGATGGAATTGATTTTTCTTATTTTTCAAAAAAAAAACAAGTTTTCCCCTTGAATAATGTCATTGAAAAGTGGGATGATAAGTGTGAGCCAATTTACTCAGTGTCCTTTCTGTCCAGTCCTGAGGGGACTAGCTTCAGGTAGGAGGAAACTCAAGTTCGCCATCATGGCCTTCCAGCCTGGCTTCCTGAGCCGCTGGACGGGATTGGAGATTGGGGTCCAGTATTCTTCGGGGGGTACCAAGGGATGACCCCTGAGGGGCCAGGCTGAGTCTTAGCTTGAACCTCACCTGCAGAGTGGGCTGTGGATCGGGAAAGGGTCTCCCTGGGTGTCTCCGTCCCTGCCCCGTGGAACAGGGTCATTGGGAACAGCGATGAGCTGCCCCAGGCCTCACCAGCATGCTGACCTTCAGCAAATAGCCTCTTCTCTGATCGAGTGGAAGGCAGCCTTCTGTGTGAATCAAATAAGTGGGCTGAGATGGCTCCCCAAACCACCCCTAACTCTTCAGTCTACCTTTTAAGATTTAATCTGATTGGAAACTCACAGATCTTTCCTAGAAATGCTTTGACAAGGTTTGCAAAAGACCACAGTGGGGCATGTGCTCACATCTGGTTATCTGAGGAGCCCTTGTTTTTTTGTTTTTGTTTTTGTTTTTGTTTTTTTTGGCGGTACTAGGGGTTGAACCCAGGGCCTCACACTTGCATGCTCTGCGCAAATGCTGGACCACTGAGCTGCACCCTCAGCCCATTTTTTAACTTTTTGAGACAGGGTCTCGCTAAGTTACACAGACTGCATCTGTTCTGGAACCTGTGATCCTCCTGCCTCCGCCTCCCGAGCCGCTGGGATTACAGGCGTGCGCCACCACACCCAGCTGCCCTTGGTAATTTTTGAGTCTTAACCTTGGGGAGGATGAGAGACTAGGAGTATCACTGGACCTTCTTGACGGGGGACAGGAAGGAAGTCCTCACAGCCACTTTCAGCCTTCTTCATTCCATTCTGCCTTTCCAGGCCAGCGTTCCTTTCTGGCCCTCACTCGTTCTCCTAAAGAGACCTGTGTGCAAGGATCGAAAGAGTGTTAGGGCTTCTCAGCGTAGGAATTAAAAAGAATGAAAATGAACTAGGGAGATGGGCTCGGGCTGAGACCAAGTCATCGTGGGCCTGGGGTCGGTGTGGTGTTAGTTCCTATGCTGGGTGCTAGGGTGAAAGATGTTTCTGCAGGTGTGCAGGTCAGCGCCCAGGCACTGGCAGCTCCTGCCACCTGAGCTCCTTGAGGCCTCACCTGCTTCAAGGGAGCACCTCAGCCAAAGGGCATAAGCTTCCGGGCGTGCTGGGCGTGCTTGGTGTGTTGGTGGACACTCCGGTTGGGAGCGGGAAATCACTTCCTCTAGAGATGAGGATGCGTTGTGAGGACAAAATAGACTTTTTAAATATCAAAGCGGTTGAGTAACGCCGCGCTCATTTGACTCAGCCTAACAATTGGAACCACTCCAGGATCCTGTTTAGCGCTGGTCTCATCTCTGAGAACAGTTGATGTTCTGCAAACGAATCCAGTGTCAGAATGAAATCGCAGCACACCCACTCCCTGTTAACAAATGCTTCCCAAGTGAGCGCCGGGCCATGGAGCCTCCTGCAGTCCTCCTGCGATCCTGTGCTCTGGGCGTCCTTTTGCAGAAGGGTTTCGGATAGCTCTTCCCAGACCGTGTGGTGCTGGAGTGTGGCCACTGGGCTGGGACAATGCCTTTTGATGGCTACAGCCCATACCCACGGTTGGCCTGGCTCTCTACCCAGTTCAGGGCCTACCTTCTCTCCTGACAGCACTGTCAGATGCACTCAGGGTCAAGTTCACACAGGTCCCCAGAAAGCAGCATGTGCTGTTGGCCCTTTTGTGCTCCATGGCAGGTCACTCTGCCCAGAAGGTTGTGTCCCACTCTGCAGCAGCCATCCCTCACCTTGGCCTACCATTGGTACATAGCAATAACTGGACGACAGGGATTGTGGCCAGAGTAAGGATCAAATGTGATGTCAACCAAGGATCTCACCTGTTGAGATGTCTGGTCCAGACAGATTTTTTTGTTTGTTTCATGTGGGCAGAGAAGGAGGTAGGTGCACACCCTGCAACTCCATCCAAGCCATGACCTCAGAATAGCAAACCTGTGAGGCGCTAGAGCCATGAATATGTCATTTTCGTCTTGGTATTTGTGAGCCTGTCCTAATTTAATAGCATTATATTCCTTTGTCTCAGACTTGATATTTTGGTTTGTGGGCTTTTGTAAAATCCTCACATTGTATACTCTAGCTTTCGCCTCCCAAGGAGGCTCCCTTTGTCATTAAGGAATAATGGGTAATGACATGCTAAATCTAAACACCAGTTGCATTTCATTCTGCTTTTACTCTCTGTTCTACCTCTTGCTACTTGTTAAAATGAAAACCCAATATGCCATATGGTTGACTGGCTTCTCGAACCAGATTCCTGTCGCATCACCTCACCTGGCTCGTGGTTTTCTTGTGCCATTGTGCCATTAAGCATTTATATTTGCAGCACCATGCAGTTAGCTCGTAATTTTAACAAAAGTGTCGGAAAAAGAAGCACTTTAGATTAAACGGCCATAAATGAATGGAAATCAAATGAAAGCCCCTAGCTTTTCATATGATGGAACGGTAGGGGCTGAGGTTTTGCAAGCATGCAACATGACCGTGTCTCTGGCTGCCCACACACACTGTGTATTTTGACAGATCGAGATAATGATGTAGAAGCTTGACCTACCTAACAAGGCCCTTGGGAGAGGGGGTCTGAGCGACAGTGCTGGACATTTGGTGTGCATGTGTGTGTGGGGGCGGGGGGAGTTACTCCTGTCTGCTTTAAGAACCAGGCCATGGTAACCATCCCAGGTGTGGCTTTAGCAGCCAGCAGTGCCAGATAAGGTCATCTCCCTAGTCTTTGGGCCTCTGTCCTGTTTCTGGCAGGACAGATACTACCTTCCATGAAAAACAGAAGGGAAAGGACAGTGTTATCTTGCTCCAGAAACAAAAGCCTAAACCCTGAGGTCTGACGGCCTGGGTTGCGGAGCAATGCACTGTGGTCCAGTGTGGCCATCTCCCAGGGTCCTTTGGGGCCTCCTGGGAGCAGGGTGCTGGCCATCCACTGTATCCTCCTGGCCATCCAGGGATGTGTGATTCTCCTCCAGAGGTGTGACTACCAACACTGGAGACCACAAACCACAGGAAGCTGCCCCTGGCCTCTCCTCTCTGGGGTTCTGCAGCTGAGAGCAGCCAGGAGGCCAAGATGTGGGCAGCAGTGTGGGCGGAGCTTCAGCCGACTCTGTGGAGCAGGGAGGCGGGGCCCCAGCTGGAACTCTGGTTCTTGTTGGATTCTGTTCCTGAGCCTTTGGAATCCAAGTACATGGAAGCCGCGTTCAGCCTCCCGAGGGTACATGGGAGCCGTGGCTGCAGCCCCACCTCTTTACCCCCCGAGAATTTCAAACTCCAGGTGCAGCTTCCTGAGTGGGGCTGAGCCACCACGCGGTCCGGTCCCCTTCCTCTTGTTTTTAGAGCCAGGATTAGACCAAGTCTCATGGGATGGAGCCCCAGGCTCTTCCTGGTGGTTTTCTGCTATGTTAGTAACGGCGCTCTCTGCCCGCCCACCCAGCTGCTGGTTCTAATCAAAGTTGGGAGGAACAGAATGAAACAGCAGGTCTCCATTTCCACTGTGTCGTGTCACCCACGTGGCAGCGTCCTGCCTGTGCTTCCTGGGGTTCCCTGCCAGGGTGGATCCCCCTCTGCAGAGCCCTCCCTGAGGAGGAGGGCTCCCAAGAAGGTGGGCGAGCATAACGCCCTCTGCCCCCTGTGGAGGGAGGCGTGGGCACCAGTTATGTTGCCTTGGCCACACCGTTTGCTCTCTGGAGGGAGACATAGGTATGGGGCCTACCTCTTCCCAAGAGCCCCATGACCTACCATCACCATTTTATGTGCAGAGAACACAATGCTCAGATCTGCTCACTGGCACGTAGCCTTGCTGCAGACCTGGGGTTCAGACACCACTGGTGGTGGTGCTGCTGCAGTCACCATAAACCCAGGTTCCCTTGCGTTCCCTGCTGGTAGGAGCCTTTCCAGAAACACTTCCGTGGCGTGACTTACTTTGCCAACATTGCGGGAATCCCTTTGTAGCAGGTGATGGCTTCCTGATGTTCTTAGGAGTTCATTTCTCAAATGTCTAATGGTATCAGCCCAGGGCCCAGCTTGTAAGGGGCTAACACATGCTCCATGGGGAATAGGGGCTAGCCTCGGGCTGCTGTTTGCCTGTGAGCGTGTGGTTGTGGCTATGGGTGGACTGGGGTCCTCTGCCCCTATAAAGCCAGCCCATGGGGACGTGAGCAAGCCCCGAAGGAGAGGCTGGCCGGTGGGAGTCCCTTCCCTGCTCGGGATCTCCCCACTAGACCCAGGAACCACAACCTGTCCTGTGGGAAAACCAGATGCCAATGCCAGTGACTGGCCACTGTCCTTTCCCTGAGGCTTGGAGCGCGGTTTGTTAGAGGAGAGTGGAAAGCAGTGGTGTGATCGTGAGGCCTGGCTTGTTGGAGGGAACGGCACTCTGTTTATTGTCCAGTTTTGGGCTGGGGTGCCTTTTTTACCATGGAAAGTGGGGGCAGGGATATGAGCCTTCTTGGATTAAACGTTGGGTCTCTAGCCAAGTGTTTCTGCACGTGGTTCATGGCAGTGTAGGGTTTTTTCTTTGGACATTTTGGTTTAGCATCTCTGTATTTCTATTGCTGGGGCTATGACTGCTCATAGAATGGACAAGGCCACGTTTTGAGGGTGGTCTTAGTTCTAGGCAGCTTCTGCTGGTTTTTGTGGAGGGACATGCCACTTCACTGAGCGTCAAGCCATTTACCTACGTTCCCACGTAAAGGTCAGAACTTTGAGCCCACAACCACTCCCTCAGCTACAAATGTCAAAGAAATCCCAACAGTTAAGCCAGGCACCGTGGCGCACACCTGTAATCCCAGCAAATCGGGAGGCGGACGTAGAAGAATCGCAAATTCCAGGCCAGAGGCTGCCTGCGTAATTTAGTGAGACCCTGCCTCAAGACTTAAAAAAAAAAGAAAAAAAAAGTTGGGGGAGTCTAGGAGTGCAGTTCAGTGGTAGAGCAAGGCCCTGGGTTCAGCCCCCCCCCCCCCCATGGGACGGGAAGAGAAATCCCAACTGCACAAAACAGCCTCAGACAGCCCATGTGATAGGAAAGATCTGGACACTTTCAGAACTTTCTTTTCCCTTGTCCTTATTTTCACCTTTGCTTAAAGAGTAGGGAGCCAACTGCCTTTTCTAAAGTAGCGCTCAGAAACAGCCAAGCATTTCCTGACCCTCGCGGAGGGTGTATCCCTGACCCCACGTTTTATCTGGGGCAGAGAGAAGGGCGCTGTTGCCTGAGGCTTCCTCCTTCCCTGGCATCCACCGAACACCCGCAGAGCACATTTGTTTTATTGATTGATTGATTCATTTATTTTTGGCAAACTTGGTAACCCCCACCTGGCCCCAAGCTGTTGCAGATAAAGTCTTCTTGGTTAACTGAGTGCTTTTGCAACTCATTCTTTCCACATAGCAATTAAGATAATTCTCCTAGACTTGCACCAGTTACGGATAAGTAGCAGGTTTTAAAAGAAAATTTGCAAGGTTTTGTGTATGGGCGCATGGGCAATCCCATGAGAACATCTCCCCAAGTGGACTTTAAGGAAGGAAGGTGGAAGGTGTTTTTGTACTTGTCCCAAGAAGCAGCCTGAACAGTGACATTTATACATATTTCATAACGTGGCTTCTTCAGGCACGCGGAGCAAACGAATCAATTTCTCAGCAGTATACTAGTTAAAAGAAACAGCAACAACCTATGGGGTAATTATATGTGGCAAAAAGACAGAATATTCAGGAGGAAACGTTAACATGCCAGGGTAAAAACCATAACCCATGGATGAACCGCCTTTCGGAGCATCTGACTACAGTGTTTAATTTCCAGTTCTCCATAAATGTATACGCACCGACAACAATGGCTTCCCCGGAGGATCCTCCCCTCCCATCTTTCTTTTCTCCAGGGGGACATTTTAAGTGTCCCCGTGAACTGCCACTCAGATCCACTTGGAGAAAGCCTTGATTCCCTGGGTGGCTTTGCGCTGTTTTGATGCAGATTTGGGGCAAAGGAGAATGGATGCTAAAGGCATCTGTTGTGCCTCATAACTGGGCATCTTTCCTGTGGTGACATTCCCTCTTCCGGCTCGCTGTAGTGCCTAACTCAAAGGGAATGAACCTATGTTGTCTTAGGTGCATGTCACCTGTGATACCTTGGCAAATGGACTGGAAATGCACAGCTGGACTGTCCATTTCCTCTGGGTCATGGGGAGAGGCCAGTTGGCCTTTGGCGCCTTAGAGAAGAGACCCAGACCTTAAGGCAGGTTCACCCCTTTCCCAGGGGGAAGTTTGGGCTGAGCGTTTAGTCACGGTATATGTGTCCAGCTCCCGGTGCTGATGGAAGACAGGTAACCCACTTCTACAGTGTGGGAGGCACAGGGGAGAGTTGGGGTCTCTGTCCTGGGAGACCTTGGCGCTAGCTGCCCTTGGGCCCTTTGTCTTCTCTACATGTCTCCAACCCTGTGGACAGCCCCTGAGACTGACCTTCTGGGGGCCATCGCAGGTGCTCAGTCTGCCTGGGCGGCCCCACACTCCTCACCAGCTTTGCTTCCCGAGGCGGGGGAGGCCGGCCTGTTGTCTGTGAGGTCAGAGTCACCGCTGGCACGGCAGCAGAGGATTGTAGTCTCTTCTGACAGTCTCTGCCTGTGCCTTCTGGCTCTTCTATCTACACGTAAGATGAAGTAAAAGCATGACAAGCAGACAGGAGTAGAGCTTCGTTAACCTAGAACCTTCCAGAGTGATTTCTGCAGGCTTCCAGAGACAGAATCCCTTGTACTCCTTATTTCCTGTATTTCCTTCCTTCTTTCCTTCCTTTATTTTGCAGTTCTTGGTGTTGAGCCCAGGGCCTCACACCTACTGGCATGTGCTCTACCACTAAGCTATCCCCCACCCTCTTTTTATTTTAATTGTGAGAGAGTGTTTCACTAAGCCGCACAGGCCGATCTGACCTTGAGCTTGGGATTCTCCTGCCTCAGCACCCCCAAGTGGATGGGATGACAGGGGCGTGCCACTGCACCAGCTGTTACCTGTGCATGGCCTGCATGAAGCAGATGCTCCTGAAGTTGAGTTTGTTTATTTGTTTTTATTTGTTGTTTGTTTGTTTTGTGGTACTGGAGGTTGAACCCAGGGCCTCCCGCCCGCATGCTTTGCAAGTGCTGGACCACTGAGCTGCACCCTTAGCCCATTTTTTTAAGTTTTTGAGACAGGGTCTCTCTAAGTTACGCAGACTCCCTCTGGTCTTGAGCTTGCGATCCTCCTGCCTCCGCCTCCCCGAGCTGATGGGATTACAGGCGTGCGCCACCACACCCGGCTGTTCATTTGTTTTTTAAGATTTTTCTGGAAGCAAGGTCACTGTGCAGCCCAGGTTGACCTAGAGCTCAAGAACCTCCTGGGTGCTGGGATTACAGATGTTTGCCGTCATGCCCACCTGCCTCTGAGGCCTTTTTGCATGAATAAACCCAGGCTGCAGTGGGGCTGGGGAGGTGCAGCCTGTCCTGGGCACATGTAGGGACCCATCCCAGCATCTGTCCGGAAGGCTGGGTTGCTGTGTGTTAGCTGGGAGTGTTTTCTGCCGACAGAAGGCAACCCAGCATGTTACACTGCCTGTTCAAGGGAGTGTAAATGTTCTCAGATAATAAAGCCATGTTCTCGAGCTTTCCACCGCAGGAGAGCCGAGGCGTGCCCTGCCTCCTCCACCTGCAGGTGGAGTGGGGAGTCTGAGCTCTGCCCGGGGCCGGGAGCTCGCTCTCCCGTCATCAGGGGTGCTGTGTTAGGCTTGTGCCACTGCACAGAGGAAAGGGGCTGTAGCCCTTCTGCTCTCACTGCTGACTGTGGCCACGCTGTGCCTGTGCACAGCCTGAGGTCCCAACTGGCTCTCGAGCTCCAAATCCTGGCTCCCCTGGGTGCAAAGCACAGGCGACTGTATGAAATTCTCCCAGGGCTCCTGCTGTGGCTGCCTCGCCTTAAGAGGCCTAGAAGCCAGGGTTTCCTGTACGTGTAGCTGCCGGTCCCAGCCCCACATTTATTTGTTCAAAACCTTCACTTGGACGAGGAGACAGTACTCCTGGCTTTCCATAATTCAGTTGCAACTCTCTGCTGCTCGCTCCCTAATTACAGCGGAGGATGACCCCTATGCCACAGCGCTGCGGCAGCCGCCTCTAGGAAGGAGCGTCCGCATCGATCTGTGCTCTGATCTCCCCTGGGCTTAAAGGGCAGCGCTGTGAGGCCTGATTAAGGCCGGAAAGCCTTCTGCGTTGTGTTAAACACAGCAGATTGATGCCGCGCTAGACTTGGCCGGGAAGCAGTTCCGCTCTTCTGCGTGGAATTGCATCATAGCATCCGCTCGCTCCAGCAGCCCGAAGGCTTTGGCTCTTCTTCCTTGTATTTATTTGCATGGGGAAGGCAGAGGTTCCAACGCCGCTGAGGCCTTGGTGATGGGTGGAGGGCAGGGTCTTGATGGTGTAGCCAAGAAACGCTTGCAGCTGGACCTTGGCTGCCTCTGATGGCACTGACCTTGGAAAACTAAAACCCTTCTGAGCCTAGTGCTTCTTATTCATTCCCCCAGCCGAAGGGGTTCATGTAGTGCTTAATCTCGGAGCTGCCGGGGTTCAGTGACGTGATATTGGAGATGGCGTAGTGAGTACCTGGTGCACTGGGAGGGGTTAGGAAGGAGAGATCCCGATTGTTGATGATGACATCGACATTGACGTCATCGGCAATGACGTCATCGCCCTGGGTTCCGCCTCCCCAGCTGGAGGAGAAAATCCAGGGTTCGGTCCTCCACACCAGCACCTGTGGCCTGTTTCGATGAAAGCTCAGTAGACGTTGGAAGAATAGAACCCCCATCTCCCTTGCCCTCCCGACATCCTTCACATGTTGCTGAATGTTGTGCTTTCCTCCTGGGACGAGGGGGGTGGGGTTTTCCCTCCTTCCCATCAGCCTGGTGGTGATATTTCCTCAAACAGTAAAGAGCCTGGGGTTTCCCAACAGAGGAGTCTAGTTCTCACCGAGTTTTCTGGGGACACCCCTATCTGAGCCACCGCAGAGCTGGCGTGCTGGTGCCATGCTCCGGCTCCCAAGTCACCTGCCCCCGGCACAGGTGTGTGCTGTCGACTGGTCTCCTACTGAGTAGCTCGCATCCTCCTCTGGGGAGACCTCCGCACTGTCCTGCCGATGGCTTGAGATCGCTGCAACTGGCCTGAACGAGAAGTGTCAGCAGAGGGCCTGTCTCAGTCTGTTTTCTACTACAGACTGGGTGATTTATGACGAGACACTCATTTCTTAGAGTTGAGGAGGCTGAAGATCCACCGTGAAGGTGTCGGCCTGTGGAGGGAACCTGCTGTATCACAACCCAGTGAGAGTGCGTGTGATCTGGACACCTGTCATGGGCCCTGCTCCCACGGCTTCATTTAGCTACCCTTACCCCCAGCGGCTGCACCCCCAATACCATCACCTGTCATCCATTTTAGGGGTTAAGTTCCCAGTACTTGATCTATGGGAGATCCTTTCATCCCGGAGCAGGCCCGAGGCCAGCACAGCCCCTTCCTCCTCTCCCCAGCCTCGGAGAGGATGAGGACTTCGGGCTCTGTCCCGAGAGCCACGCCAGGAGAGGCCGGGGAACACGGCCACTTCACATGAAAGGCTGTTAGATTCAGGTCACTGGGTTTGGACTCCTGCATTTTATGGCAAAGTCTAAAAAATGCAGATTTGTAACAACCAATGTTAATGAATTCAGACTGTTTGAATCTCACACTGAATAATGGCTGGAATTATCAGAGCCCACAGCTTTTGAGATCCAGGATCGTGTAATCTTTTCTCAAGATTAAACTGATAGAATGATGTAATATCACATTACTTTTATTAACGGCCCTGGCTGTAAAAGAAACATACCTATTAAGAGAGGAGAATTTAGTAAAAATAGTCATAACAAGACAATTTGGAACGTGTAATACATTCAGTACATTTCAAAATGCGGCGTCTCGTTTAAAATGCAATGTTGTGCCCATAGATATTGAATGCAATACCTCTGTACCCTAGGGCCTCCTCTTTTCTACATTAAAAATATTCTATTTAAATGCAGATTTTGATTTGCAATCTAGGGAGAGAATTCTAGAAGAATGGGCAGAAGGACAAGTCTGCATCTATTAACTTAATTTTAGTTTCACATGTTATTCTTGCTCTTACTCCTCTTGTCCTTATCTCCCGCCCCCACCTCCCCACACAGGGTCATTTCTAAACATATAAGGAGGGAACTGCTTAAAGTTTCAGAGGATAATAATGCCGTTATACCTCTGGCCTTAGAATTATCTTCTGCCCCACCGCCCACCGCAGTCAAATTGAAGAAGCACAAAGGCCCCAGATTTTTTCAAATGGCAGGGGCTTGAGAATTTCTTCCTTTAAACTGTTTTAATTGGCCACAGTAGGGGAAGGACCCGTATCCTGGAACCCTGTTCTTGTCTCCATATGTTATGTGTTGAAACTTATATTAATTTTAAAATTAGTTGCTTCTAATTCTTTGCGTGTGATTGTCAATTTACTCCAATATTTTCTACGCATACATTGACCCTCAAAATTTCTACACATATTCCCAACAGCTTATCTGGAAGTCAAGCGGAACAGCCAGAGTGCTGGGTACAAATGTTAGGAAAATGTTAGGTGTCCCCTAACCTAGAACAAGGGCTGGGGTTTAGCTCAGTGCTGCTCTGCTGTCTCTAAGGCCCTGGGTTCGATCCCTAGCACTGCAAAAAAGGGAGAAAGACATGGCAATCCACTCCTGAGGCAATCCCAAAACAGTCAGCCATTGAAAACCCTATGAGGGTCGCTATGAGTTGGACACTACTCGACAGTACCTAACAAGAACCACCACCTAGAACAAGAAGTGACTTACTTGATGTTGAGCTTCCATTACCATCAAAACGCGTGTATCACTTTTGACGTTCTACTGTTAGAATTAATTAGGTGTCTAATCATTATAAATGCCAGTTTTCTTTAGCTGTTGTCTGCAGTTAATATAGCATCTCCTGGTATATACACTTGTCAGTTTCAAACTGAGCATTGTGCTTTGGCTTTTATGATCTGTCAAGGGAAAATGGAAGTAAATTCTTTATAATATGCTAATTGATCTATTTGGGAATTTTAGAAACTGACAGCATCTGTGGCCGCCAGTAACACAGTTAATAGCTTCCGTTCTTCAGCACACGAAGGCTTGTTGTCTTTATATGTGATCTTGGTGAGATTTTTGTCCTCCTCGGGCTTGGCCCCATGGAATTGGCGTCCTTTCGGTTATGCTTTATTCCTGGGCACCAGATCACGCAGGATCCTGTCTTGAGGATGCTCCTGGTCGGAGTGTGCTGAGAATGGTGTTGGTTCTGGGGAGGGTCAGGTGACCAGTCCCGCTGTGGTGCCCACACCACCTCAGCCCAGCTGAGAAAGACCTGCTGGAGTGACAAGTTCAGGCAAAGTGACTGTGGCCCTGTGCTGTCCTTGGGATCCTCCTGCCTGTCCTGGAGCTGCCTTCTTCTCTGGCGGCTGGGGACCTTTGTGCTTACCTTTAGCCAGGTGTTTTTAGCAATTCAAGAGCTCGCTTTTCACACAGACCTCTTGATTGTTCCTGTAGAAAGCAAGGTTTACCTCTTCCCATTGAGGATGAGGAGCTGTACCTTTTAAAAAGGAGTGTTGCACGGGACGCAGTGGCTCACACCTGTAATCCCAGTTATTTGGAGGCAAGGCCCTGTCTTGTGGGGCGTGTGCCTCCCAGTCCAGCCCGGATGTTTGGATGGGCACTGCTGCCACCCACACAGACACTAGACACAATTCACTTAGGACCCTGGGGTGAAGAGCACAGACTCCTGCAGCCCTCGGGACACTGGTGGAGATGGGAGAAAGGAAATGCCTCGGGCACTTTTGCCTTCCAGGGACAAACACCCATGTTGGTGGTCTCGGTGGTCACAAGGAGAGAGTTCTTGCTTTGTTGGTGGTCAGACAGAGAGAGAGTTCTTGTCTAGTCAGTGGTCCAAGGTCTGGGCGAGAGAGAGACCTTTCCTCATCGGTGGTCTGGGCAAGAGAGAGTTCTTTCCTTGTTGATGGTCGAGGCGGAGAAACTTCTTTCCTTACAGAAGGTTGGGGGTGTGGGAGAGAGAGAGAGAGAGAGAGAGAGAGAGAGAGAGAGAGAGAGCGAGCGCGCGCGAGAGAAAGCGCGAGAGCGCGCTGTTTCCTCATCGGTGGTCCAGGTGAAAAAGGGGTGAGCTGCCACAGTGTAGCTCCTTATATAGTTCATCCACCTAATGGCCAATCAACTTTGAGTCCAATTGTCCAATCAGGTTCGGGGGATTTGTGAAGGGTTTTGTACAAACATCCAATCACGTTACTTTCATTTTCCCTAGATTTCTAATTTACAAACCAGATCTTTAAAAGTCATTTTCCCAGTTTTGGGGTTTTTGTCAATTTCCTCCCAATTTCCCCCTACACTGTTTCAAGATAAAAGTAAAAATAAAAAAGTGGGCTGGCAGTGCCACTCAGTGGTACAGCAGTTGCAAACATGTGTGAGGTCCTGGGTTCAATCCCCAAGTCCTGCAGTAAGTAAGTAAGTAAATAAATAAATAAATAAATAGGAGTGTTTTCCCTCAGATGGGAGAGCCACTCCAGGTGTAACTGGGGAAGAAAGTGTCCTCCTGGGATCCTGGAGGGAAGACAGTGTTGGCTCAGGGCGCAGGTCCCCAGCCTTCCATGACCAGGAAAGTAGAGTAGGGAAGGGACTTTAACTTTTTTATTATTAGTAGTATTTTTATTAATATTATTTTCTTTTGCAGTACCAGGAGGTCAAACCCAGGTCCTCATACGTGCTAGGCAAGTGCTCCACCTCTGAGCAGTGCCTGCAGCCACATTTTTATTTTTTATTTTGAGACAAGGTCTTGATAAGTAGCACAGGCTGCCTCTGGCATCAAACTTGTGACCCTCCTGTCTCAGCCTCCTATGTAACTGGACTTATAGACCTAGACCATGGCACCTGGCAAGGCACTTTTCATTATTTGGAGTGCATAAAGTGGTCCAGCTCCTGGCCCTAGATAGTAAGCCCCATGAGCTGTGTGTTCTGCGCATGCCAGACACAGTGTACACGGCCTCATTCAGGTCTGTGTGCAGTATGGTCCTCCGTGGTTGGGGCTCATATCTTGGTATATTCCATTAATGTAACAGGTAATGGAGATGCCTTGATTTCTTGGCACTTGGCAGGAGCAGAAGCAAGATTTGAACCCAGGTCTCTCATTGTGCCACACACCTGGCATATTTTCCTCCATCTCCTGGTTACTCTCAGAACAGTTTGGATCTTGGTATAAATGTGGGATTGAATCCACGCGACCATATGTCAATCAGTGACTTTAGTGTGCCTTTGTTTCCCCACGTTAGTTTACAGATGACACAAGAAAAGAGGTTTTCTGATTTGGCAAGGGCTCACGGTCCCCGGAGCTCATGGATTTTATGGCATGGGGTTTGGAACTCTGCTCCACATGTGTAACCCAGTGAGGGTGGCCCCAGGCTAGGAGGGGACTCTTGGACTGCTAGCACAGGTAGGGCCCCAGGTGGACCAGAGCCCCAGCAGCTCACAGGCCCAAGGGTTTGTTCCTCAGTTGCAGCCCCCCACTCACTCTGTGGGTATCACCTACCTCCTCAGAAGCCCTGCCCACTTCTTCCCTAGGTCCTGACCTTCAGAAGGGCTGCTAATCCAGAAACATTGCCACCTGACACAGTAAGGGCCCCCCATCTAATCACACCCCTCAGTGTTGCACATTCTCTTGTTAGCATTATTTCGTGGCCACCAGTGAAATCCATTAGGCTGGCATTTAGCTCAGTTGGTAGAGCACCACTCTATAGTCTCTGACATCCTGAGTTTGATTCCCAGCACCGCAAAAATGGGAAAAGGATGTGGTAATCTACTCCTGAGGCAATCCTGGAAACAATCAGCCATTGAAAACCCTATGAGGGTCGCTGTGAATCAGACACGACTCCACAGCACCTAACAAGTGAGATCCATTAGCCACATAGGTGTGGAATGGTCTCTGGTTCATTCCCAGAGCTCAGTGCTCTGTTCTCACGCCAGCCCCATTACTAATGGCAGAGCCTGTCTTAGTGTGGTTTGAGATTGGTTTAAGACATGTGCATAGTAGGCACTTTATCAACAGTGGTCACTTACTGGGGAGACTAGTATTATTGGTCTTTTTTACCTTTTCTTTACGCCTAGATCTTTTGGCAAAAGGTAATAACTCTGGAGGCCCTGTACTCGGACTTACCAGTGCCTCTGACCTAGTCACTTCTGTCTAAACTCCCACAGGCATACTTAGCTGCACACACTCACAGACACTTCTGCATGCAAACAATCAGATGTGCTCAAGTATATTTGCACATGCAGATACGTGTACACATACATACGCCGACACTGTACAAATGTGCATGCAGGTGTGCACACGCTCATACATACCTTTGCACACCCGCTGAGAGTTGACCAGACCCCGCCTGTGGCATGTGTAGCTGAGGAGCGCCTGCATGTGGGCAGAGCGAGAGATTCCTCCTGCCGTGGTCACCTAGGTGCTGGCCTTTGCTGCCCATAGGTCCTCACTTTAAGAAGGGCACCAGGGCTGGGGGTCGGTGGTGCATGCCTGTAATCCCAGCGGTCAGAAGGCGGAGGCGGGAGGATCACAAGTTTGAGACCAGAGGCAGTCTGTGTAATTTAGCGAGACCCTGTCTCAAAAAGTTTAAAAAAAAAAAAAAAAAAAAAAAAAACAGCTGGGGGCACAGCTCAGTGGTCCAACACTTGCAAAGCATGCAGGTACAAGGCCCTGGGTTCAACCCCCAGTACAAAAAAAAAAAAAGAAGGGCAGAAGTCTCTTTGCTTCCATGGTAGAGAACTCGTTGTTGTTGTTGTTGTTGTTGTTGTTGTTAGGTGCCATCGAGTCGGGATCCGACTTATAGCGACCTCATAGGGTTTCTAATGGCTGTTTCGGGATTGCCTTGGGAGTGGATTGCCAGGTCCTTCTCCCATTTTGCGGTGCTGGGAATTGAACTCGGGACCTCAGAGACGGCAGTGCAGTGCTCTACCAACTGAGAGCTACATCCCAGCCCAAGTTGAGGTGTAGGAGCAGTTTAATTTGAGGCCAGTAAATTTTATAATTGGATTTAAAAGGGCCAAGGGCTTGGACCTAGTTCACACATTACCTTCAGCACTCTGGCAATGGGAGATGCTCTCATCATGTCCGGACCAGATTATTTTATTAGACCAACATGAATATTGGGAGCGCACACATAATCGGGAGTCAGCAGGTTCACACACTACTATCTCATTAAATTTTCAGGCAAATGCTGCAAAAATTAATTGGAGGCATATAATAGTTTAGAATGTAAGCTGGCTTATGATGGTGTAAATTATATGAGGAGAAGACAGCTTTATATACTGAGAGAGGGAAAACTGGTTTACTTTAATGAGAAGAGAGAGAAACGAGGAGCTCTTTTTGCATTACAGATGCACTCTAAAGTGTTTGGACTTAGCTGATGAATAGAGTTAATTCGCTGCTACACTTCCAATAATTCATGTTGCACAGTTTAATGACTTCTAGATAAAAACAGGATTGAAATGTTAATTTCTCCGAAGAAATTGGGGCACTCTTGTTTATCAGACTTTTCCCCCTATTAAACTACTAGTTAATTTCACTAAACAAGTCTCCTGGAGATGTTTCACGCTACAGACTTTGCTATTTGCTACGGCGGTTTGCCTTTTCTTATATAAGTAAATATATATGATTGTGTGTCTCAAGAGAGAATTCGTCAAGAGGGTGGGTCCACATAACCTGACCTTCACCCTTGTCAGTGACCACAGCCTGCCACCTGCATTACAAGAATGAGGAACTGTTTTTGTTTGGGGTGGGGTGGGGGCTTTTATTTGGCTGTTGTTTACCATGAGTTTGGTTGTCTAAATCTGTCCCGTCCTGATTTCTCAGCTGAGAAATAGGTTTTGATCGCCCGGTATTCAACTTGTGATGATTTGGTCTCATCCTCCAGGGGTTTTATCACTGTTACTACATTTTGGACCTTTATCCCCCATGGGACAGATGAGACACTGAATTCAATGTTCTGTCTTTTCCTCAGAAAAAAAAAAAGATAAGAAGGAATTATTAGCTACAGTAACACAGTGTTGATCTGTAGTGGTGCTCATATTTAAGGAGTATCCGGATTTTTCTCGTTTATCCCTAGAGTTTTTGTTGTTAATGATAAACACGCAAGCGGGTGTTACTTCAACCTTGTGCACAGTTGGATGCTTTTCTTTTTGGGGGGTGAACGGGGGCTAAGGGAAACAAAAACAAAACTTCCGAAGCATTTTAAAAGAAGAGGGACAGGAGATGAAGCCAGTGCCCTGTTCCCCGGCCCACCTCACTGTGGCTATTTGAAAGGCTTCCTAGAAAGGCTGCACCATGGTCAAGGAGGCAAAGACCTGTCTAGACTCCCTGGCAGGCGAGAGGGCCCTTGTGTCCCTGGGTAATGGCCATTGACCCCAGATGAGGCCTTGTTCATCCTGAGTGGGGTCATCTGCACCCTGAACCTAGGGCTCCCCCAGGGCTTTGGTAAACAGAGGGAGACTCTGTTTTGTGTGGAATTTGTCCTGCCCACAGAGCTCAGCACCTGCTGCTCTGTGTGGACCCGCACACGCCTACTCTTCAGGGCCAGGACAGCGCAGGACTCCTACCAGGTAGACTCTGCAGGAACCACCCAGACAGGGTGCGGTGGTGGCAGAAGCAGAAGAGCACAGCAGCGCGCACCTGGAGGTCTGTGTCCTGCCGCAGCCACTCCCAAAGGGGAGCACAGCGCCCTGGGGTCTTGCAGCAGTGGTTGTATTCCGGGGTCTTCCAAGGGAGGGAGAGAAGGTGTGGCACTACACATGCCATCTCTGCTGGGATGGAGGACCCCTGCCCACGGCCAGCTGGGCAGTGGCCGGGCCACGTGACTCCAGACAGCCTGGCCACCGCCATAGTTCAGCGATGGGGCTGGTGGTTGCTGATTGTGAGTGTTCAGGGTCTTGGCCGTTTACCGTGGCCTTCTGGGACCTACCACCTCTCCCTTTGCCTTGTCAGCAAGCTCGTGGGACCTTCTCTCATGGAACCTTGTCTCGTGGAAGGGTTTGTTTTTTCTGAGCTCTGTGTGTAGACGCGTGTTAAATGTCTCCTCTCAGAGCAGCGACGTGGATGGGAAACCAAACTTGGAGCGTGTTGGGGGCCTCCCCTGAGGGATGGGCCTGCCAGCAGGTGCGCCTCTGAGGCTTTGGTTTCTCCTTTGCCCACACAGGGCTGTGGGGCAGGTGGGCTTCCCTGAGACCTGGTTCAGGACTGTGGCACCTGGGTTGTGTTGCTCCTCAGCCGTGGCCAGGAGCTCACTCTTGTCTTTGCCTGTCCTTTATATATACATATATATGGATTTCTGTCGCCTTCTTACACCTTTGTCACGATCTCTAGTTATCCCTTTCATCAGCTGCCTTTGCATCAGTGCTGTCTCTGCTGTCCCATGCTGGGGAAAACTTCACTTGCCTGTCATCAGCCCCAGCTACCTCTTAGCCGAGTTGCTTTGAAATTTCAGATGCTTCAATTTGCAATTCTAAGCCAAAGTTTCTCTGGGCACCATTGACGTTTTGGGCCAGGGCCTGAGCTGGGTGTTGTGGGGTGCTTAGCAGCCTCCTTGCCTTTCTCCACTGCCTGCTGGTAACACCCTTCCTCCTCACCCGGTGTCCTTTGGGTGACACGCACCCTTTGTATAGGGGGCCAAGGCCAAAATACTTGGCCCATCATCACATTCTGCTTGAAGCACCCTGGAGTCAGCAGGGTGAGTCCAGCCCTCCTCAAAGAGGCTCTTTCGGTGGCTTCCTCCCCCTGTCCTCACTAGCACCTGCTTCCTTCTCTGTCACCCTCTTTTGTGGTACTGGGGGTTGAACCCAGGGCCTCGCACTTGCATGCTCTGCAAGTGCTGGGCCACTGAGCTGCGCCCTCAGCCCATTTTTTTACTTTTTGAGACAGGGACTCGCTAAGTTACGCAGACTGCCTCTGGTCTCGAACTTGCCATCCTCCTGCCTCCACCTCTGAGCCACTGAGATTACAGGCGTGCGCCACCATGCCCGGCTCACCCTCACTTTCGGGGAGGCAGGACCTGTGTGTGCAGGAAGCCACTCCGCAGACGTAAAGGGCCCTGCGCCTGGCACTTGGCTTCTTCGCCCTCACACAACTGCGCCCGACAGTGCGTTTGACAGACAGATTTATTCGTCACCTTGTCACGGTGACATGTTGGGATGGCGTCACCGCCCGTGTGCCATTGACACTTGGCTGTCTGCAGTCGGGACATGACATCCTTCCGACTGAACGGCGTGAGTCTTCTCGGCACCAGGCATAACTTACCGTCTGCTTTTCCCCGTTTCTTTAACTTTTAATTGAAGCCGTTTAGTTACCACCCCTGCTGCTCGGAATCTGGGGACAATTAGGAGACTCCCATCTGTCCTTTGAACCACGCGATCCTGTGCTCTTCCTTCGCTATCTCGAGGAGACGGTGAGTTTCAGCAGCGACATCTTTGCCTCATCCTCAGCTCCCCGCTGGAAGGTTTTATCTCACTTGAATGAGTTATGGCAACTCTTTAATTCAATTATTTTCTCCAGTGCGGGCTCTGCGATGATTTAGTCGAATCAAACGCCAGGCTTTTCCGATGCAAAGCAGCGACTCTGAGCGATGTGGATTTTTTAAGTTTTTACTCACAGCCACCGTGGAGGCATTTTGCACTACCCACCCCCTTCTTGGCACAGGCCCCTCGTTGCTGTTCTAAAGCATAGATTGGAAATGGCAGCTGCCATGGGCTTTGCCAGTCTTTCCCCAAGGCAAGGAATTATCTGTCCAATGATATTAGGTCAGCGAATTCCCATCCAGCTGTGTCTGAGAGGAGAGTGGAGGTGGGGCTGCCTGGGTGACCAGGAAAGCCATTTATAAATCTAAATGCGGTAACAGCCTGCTCTCCTGCTTTGGTATTTGACTTTGAATTAAACAAAGTGCCGTGGGTGGGAGTGTATCGTACAACCATCTTAACCGTCGTGCCTTCTAATGTGGAAAATCTGCCGAAAATAGGGCCTGCTGCAGAGTCTGTCCCAGACAGGATTGAAAAGGACATGCGAATCCTCTTGCTTAGGAAGCCTGTCTTCTGTTTTCTTGATGGGCCCCAGGGTTGCCGGGGATGCCCCACCCTCAGGTTGGAGGACACAGCGAAGACTCAGCTTTCCAAATTGTAAGGTGTTATTAGAGCCAGTGTTGGATGCTCCGAGGTGCTTGCTGAGAAATCGTAGATCAGAGACCTGACCAGGAAGTGGCTGTGGAGCCTCTAGCCTCCTTTGGGCACTTGCAGATGAGGGGCCGAGGCCCGGGCTCCAAGGAGTACGGGGAGCTTGGGCCCGGAGGTGCTCCATGCCGGGTCTGTTCAGTGCTGCTGAGTGCTGGGCGCCATTCAAGTCCTAGGCAATGTGTGGTTGGAGCAGGGCTTGGGGTGGGCTGTGAACCCTGTTAAACTCAGGGAGCGCATGCCATCCTCCCCAGTGGGCAGGAAGTGCCAACACTGCTGCCCTGGCTGTCTCGGCCTCCCTGGTGCCGTGTCCTGTGTGAGCCTCTCACTGGGTCAAGGGTGCACCAGGAGACAGCTGTCTGCTCCGTCCGTGGGGGGATGGGAGCCTGCTGTCTAGTGAAGCAGCAGCTTCTGTCTGCTCCGTGCTGTCCCAGATCAGAACTAAGCCCAGTACAAGAAGACTGTGTAGCTGTGGGGGCACACGTGTGCGCTGTGCTGTGTGTGTCTGTCTCAGTCTGGCCAATTATTTGCCAGAGGCAGGCAGGAAGAAGGCTCGATAAGATGCTGTCATAGGATCACCTCTCCAAGAAAGCACCCATGCCCTCTGACCTAGCAAGCTCCCTTCCCTGCTTTAGTGCCAAAAAAAGCTTTAATAAACCAAGGTTTTTGTCACTGTTACTTGATGGCAAAAAAGACAGAGGCTCTGGGCATCCCGCAGTGGGGCAATATCTTATTCTTTCTCAAACAACACGTTCATAGCTTGAAATAGCATAAGTAGAATGGTCCGTCCTTCCTGCTTTCCATCCTTCCTTCCATTGCAGGGTTCAACAAAGGCCTCATGAATGCTTGGCAAATACTCTACCAGTGAGCAGTGCCCTATCCCCTTTATTTTTAATTTTGATAAAGTACCTCACTAAATTGAACAGGCTGCCTCTGGCCTTGAACCTGCAATCCTCCTGCCTTCACCTCCTGAGTTGCTGGCATTACAGACATAGGCCACAGTGCTCAGCTGGAATGATTCTCTTAAAGGGAGAAGATGCAGTGCCAAAGGTGACTCCATGAATAGAATCATAACAGTAATTCTGGGGACATTTGTTGGTAAAAGTTTGGTGATTTTTTTTTTTTCCTTATTTCTGCCCCCTTCTCAAATGTCCTACAATGAATGCCTGCTATTTTTTAATAAAGGGAAACTGCTGGTCACCCATGCTTGCTGGAGACGGAAGCAGTGCCCTGCAAGATTTGTGAAAGCAAAGCTACCTCCAGTCCTCAGGATGCTGTTAGTGGCCTTTCTCTCTGTCTTTGCAAGAAGATCTAAGTGTCAGAACATAGAGCATTCTGGGTTGGCTTCTCCCAAAAGAACCCTGCAGACCCTGCATGCCTATTTGTCACGAGAGATTGTACATAGATGTACCTACTGAACAGCAGGCCTGGCCGGCACTTTTCTGTCCTTCTGTGGCCTTTGGGTACGTGTGCAGACCCAGGATTTCACATGCGTGGAGCCTGTTCTTTCTTTGGTTTGGGTTTGTGTAGGGCATCTTACTTTTAAATTGTCTTTCTTGTCAGAACAGTGTGCGTTAGGGTCCAGCTGCCTGGACTCAAGTCCCACGTCTACCATTTGGTAGCTGTGTGACCTGGGGAAGATGACTGCTCTTCTCTGTGCCTCACTCTCCTCCTTAAGGATAAAGATAGTAATACCTGTCTCATAGGCTTATAAAGAATAAATAAGTTAGGGTGCCTAGCATGGCCCTGAGTCAGAGCCCCAGAACTGCCTGGATACCGCCCCCCCCCCCCAAAAAAAAAAAAGTCCTTAAAAAGGAATAGGCCGTGGGCAGTGGCTCACGCCTGTTATCCCAGTGACTCAGGAGACAGAGGCAGGAGGATCACAAGTTTAAGACCAGAGGCAGCCTGTGTAACTTAGCGAGAACTTGTCTCAAAATAAAAAGACAAAAAAGGGGGTTGGGGGTGCAGTTCAGTGGTATAGCACTTGCAAAGCATGCAAGCCCGAGGCCCTGGGTTCAACTCCCCAGTAATAAAATAAGATTAAGTTAAATAATTAAAAAAACTACACAGGAATAAAAAGCATACCTGAGTTAATACTTGCCAGGTGTGTACCTCGGTGCCTCGAGACCTCGAAGCACATTGCCAGCCTGTGATCCGTGCTGCTATTCTCCTCCTCTCCCTAGGCTTTCTAACAGTCATTATCGCTCTGTAGATTCACAGGGAAATCGCTTATGAACCCACAATGCTCTCAGCATCCAACTCAGTTCCTAAGCCGGATTCTTTGCATTTAACTGTCTTTCACTATTCTTTTTAAAAGAAAATTCCTTTTCCTGTGCTTGCTGTCCTCCTCACCCTCTGCCCCCCCAAGGAGACGTTACCTGTCTGTGCCAAGCTTGGCTTGTGACAGGCTAGCGCTGCTGGGTTGGAGCAGCCCCCTGGGCAGTCAGTCCTGAAGATGCTTTGCCTCCTGGGGCCCCGGCTGCATAGATAGAGCCCAGGGTCTCCCCGCCTCCACGCACAGGTGTCTCTCAGTAAGCCATCATTGTAACCCATGGGGGGTGGGGCACTGGTAAGCACTGAGCCAGCAGAGGACAAGTGTGTCATCCTCTTGCCACTTGGTCCCACTCAGGGTTTTCCTAGCAGCCAGTTTGCTAAGTAGTGGTTTCTCTGAGCAGGCATTTATTAGACACCTTCTGTATGTCAGGGATTGTGTGGGAAATGGGTGTTTAAGGTCACTCTGGGAGGCCACCCAGCCTTCTTGTTGTTGTTGTTAGGTGCCATCTACTCGGTATCCAACTCGTTGCAACCCTGCGTACAACAGGCGAAACACTATTGTCACTGCTCCTCTGCTGTTCATAGAGTTTTCAATGGCAGATTGATTTTGGGAGTGGGTTGCCGGGTCCGTCTCCCAAGCCTGCAGCACCTGGTGTTCCTAGGCGGTCTCCCATCCAAGTACTAACCAGGCCCAACCCTGCTTAGCTTCCGAGATCTGACGGGATCGGATGCCACAGGGCTATGGCTGCAGGCCACCCAGCCTTGTTGTTGTTGTTGGGTGCCTTCGAGTCAGTATCCGACTCATAGCGATCCTCACAGGGTTTTCAATGGCTGACTGTTTCGGGATTGCATTGGGAGTGGATTGCCAGGCCCTTCTCCCATTTTTGCGGTGCTGGGAATTGAACTCCAGGCCTCAGAGACTGCAGCGCAGCGCTCTACCCACTGAGCTAAATCCCAGCCCTAGTCTGGTGGAATTGCCCAATTGGTCTCTGGCTATTGAGACCTGAAGATTTTTCTAGTTCTGAAATCTAGTCCTGGGGACAGTCGGCACTTTGAGCCGCTCCTGGCTTACATGCTTTGGGGATTCAGAAAACAGAAGTAGCCAAAGCAGTGGCAGAATCATTAATCTGGAGGCCTGCTCAGCACACGGTGGAGCTCTAGGTTGACACAATTGTCATTTAATAGCCCCATATTCAGTGTCCCCATAGGCCTGTCATCGCTCTGGGCCAGACCAGACCGCTGCTTCTGAAGTGTCTCTGTCATCAGAGTTGGTCAACTTCTGGAAAGTAATTTCCCGGATTCTATCAGGCATTTTTGTTACCCTGATTTGAAAATTTTCTGTCAGCCTCTGATACTTTAGACCCTCCAGATGTTTAGAAACAAAATCCCATTAGTAGTGTTCATTTTCCTTTTCGCTCCTCTTGTGGAAAGGTAATTTTTATTCTCAGCTGAAATTTGTCATCAAGAGCAAATATAAAAGTAAAAGAAGCTGGCCGGGCACGGTGGTACACGCCTATAATTCCAGCAGCTCGGGAGGCGGAGGCAGGAGGATCACAAGTTCGAGAACAGAGGCAGTTTGTGTAATTTAATAAGACCCTGTCTCAAACATTAAAAAAAAAAAAAAAAAGGGCTGAGGGTGCAGCTCAGTGGTCCAGCACTTGCAAAGCATGCAAGCTCAAGGCCCTGGGTTCAATCCCCTCCAAAAAAAAAAAAAAAAAAAAGAAAGAAAGAAAGAAAGAAAGTAAAAGAAGCATTTTGCAGCACTTTGCAGGTGCTGAAATACCCTGCGTAGACCTCGGCACATTTCAAGGAATGTCGGAGAGGTTTACTCAGTGAGAGCTGGTACTCATTCCACTGAGTATTTTGGGAAAGGCGCTAGCGCATGGTTCTCACGTCTCCGACAATGATGTCACATCTCAGCAGCCGAATTTATGAACCCCAGCTAGAGTAGAAGGCACCTTTGGTGGGCTAGGTCAGTGCAAAGGTTCGGTTTGATATTTTATCACTTGGCTTCTGCTAATCAAACCCTGGGGGAGGGGAGGCCTTTATCTCCTTTTCACCTGGGCTTTTCTGTTGGGCCATGTGAGGGTAGCCGGCTTACTCAGTGGTGAGAAGCGGGAATTAGGGAGGGTGTCATCTTCCCCCTCTTTGTGTGTGTGTTTCAGTGGCAACATTGTGAGGCCTTGGGTGGGGCCGTTCACTTCCAGCAACTGGAAACACTAAGTCATTTCCAGGAGAGAGACACTTTCAGACAATGTTGACTTATCCCACGCAGCCCAGCTCCGGAGGGGACTGGCAATCTGAGGTCATCAGGGGGACTCTGGCGCTCCCTGTAGAGTCACCTGTAAATGGCACGCGCTAACACCATTTGGGCTGGGATTTAGCTCAGTTGGTAGAGCGCTGCTCTGCAGTCTGTGAGGTCCCGGGTTTGATTCCCAGCACCACAAAAATGGGAGGATCTGGCAATCCACTCCCAAGAAACTCCCGAAACAATCAGCCATTACATTAAAAATTTCTAATTAAAAAAGAAACAAAACAAAAACAGTCAGCCATTGAAAACCCTATGAGGGTTGCTATGAGTTGGATACGACTTGATGGCACCTAATAACAACAACACCATTCGTGTTATTTAGCCATCATTGCATGATTTCAGCCAGTGTCAAAGAAGGATCTGCAGTGGCGTAGAAGCTTCCAGAAGGGCTACATTCATGTCTCCAGTTAGTCTTCAGGTGGTGAAGAGACCTTATTTGCATGTCTGTGACTCTTCCCTTTGGGTCCTTGTTTATAGTCTTAACCTTCCTGTACAAGTCAGTCCCTCCTCCCTCTTCACTCTTCGTAACCCTCAACAGCAATCCATGACTCCCACCGACTTCCTCTTTGCAGTGTCTCCATTCTGTGACTCCTACTGCTCCCGCTGCTGTGCTGCATCCTTGTTTTTGTTTTTCAAGTACTCAGGGGATGAACCCAGGATCTCATGGCTACTTTCCCAGCGCTCTACCCCTGAGCTGCACCCTGGCCTGTTTTTTACTTTTTAAACAGAGACGGGGTCTTGCTAAATTCCACAGGCTGCCTCTGGCCTTGAACCTGCGATCCTCCTGCCTCTGCCTCCCAAGTCCCTGGGATTACAGGGGTGCGCCACCCCTCCTGGCTGCGTCTTTGTGCTGCGTCTTTGACACAGAGTAGGTACCGCTGCTCGAGTCTTGGTGGTCTCCATGTGACCTTTTGCTCCACTGCTTCAGCTCTTGATGGCTCCAGCAGTGGAGGTATCTCGGGCAGCCGGAGAACATTGGATGTGCCCTCGGGACTTCAGTGCCAGGTCAGATTCCTGGGCCAGGTGTCCACAGCACCTGGACCCCCTGAAGAGTTCCCTGGAGGCAGGTGGGATAGAGGGAGCAGAAAGGCATCTATCTCAGGGACCTGGGGGCATTGAGCCCAGAGGAAAAACATCTGTCCTGAGAGTACTGTCCTGTGAAAGGGAGGCGACGAGTTCCATCCAGACGGTGGTGCTGTGCTGGCAGGCAAGGAGGCGAGGTTCCTTTAAATGTGAAGAATTCCAATAGCCGCACAAGTTTCCCACCACGGAGACAGCCCAGCTGTGTGTTGGTGAACTGCATGACAGGCCACCACCTGGTCTCCCCAGAAGGGACCGATTGCAGGTCCTGGGAGGATCCCATGAAGAAGCACAAAATCTCAGGTATTCCAACAAGTCTTGAGTCACCAGGCACAGTGGAACGTGGGCTCTTCCTGGTGGACCTGCAGAGACCTCCAGGAGAAGGAGTTCACACAGCAGGCGGGAGGCGTGGGGGTGGGGTGGCGAGTCAGCGGAATGACCGAGGTAGGTCCAGGGTACCGAAGCAGGCTGACCGATCCCCACCAAGGGGCCCCTGCAGGACACCTGCCATTCCATGTCCCAGCCCCAGGGGCATCATTCTTCTTATTTCCTGTGCAGGACAGTCCCCAGGCCTGGTCTCTCCTGGTCCTCACGTTAAGTGCTGCTCCAAACCCATCTCTGTGAGTTGAGGTTGGGGCTGAAGCATGGCAGCTCCCCGGCTCTTGCTCTTCATAGACTCACAAAGCGTGTGAGAGCACATGCGAGCCACAGGCTATTCTTCAGGCTCTGCAGGTGCAGTCGAAATGCTCCTGCTGAGCTCACCTTCTACAGCAGGCATGTCCAGCCTGAGGCCTAGGACAGCCAGAATGCAGCCCCAAAATCTTTAACGTCTTTTTTTTTTTTTTTTTTTTGCGGTACTGGGGGTTGAACCCAGGGTCTCCCGCCTGCATGCTCTGCAAGTGGCTGAACCACTGAGCCCATTTTCTTACTTTTTGAGACAAGGATGCACTAAGTTACACAGACTGCCTCTGCTCTCGAACTTGCGATCCTCCCGCCTCCGCCTCCTGAGCCGCTGGAATTACAGGTGTGCGCCACCGCATCCAGCACGTCATGTGTTTTTTAGCACCTATTTTCTTTGTAGCCTCCCCTGCCAGGTGTATGTATTGACTATGTTATGTAATCCATGCATGGCCTCAGGCAATTCCTCTTTACTCCTTGCAGCCCAGGGAAGCCACAAGGTTGGACACCCTGCTCTGAAGGGTAAGGTGCCCTTCCACGTGGATTGTTCTCTCGCTATCTTCTTAAGCGTTAAGTTGAATATGTGTCTTACCCTATTTGGGCTGCTATAAGAAGCTATCATAAACAGATAATTTATAAGCAACCGAAATTTGTTTCTCACTGTTCTGGATGCAGAGAAGTTCAAGAGGCCAGCAGGTTTGGTGTCTGCTGAAGGCCCCTTTCTGGTTCACACACAGTGTTTTCTCCCCATGTGCGCACACGGAAGGGCAAACGAGCTCTTTGGGGCCTCTTCTAGAAGGATCCTAATCCCTTCGGAGTGCTCTACCTGGTCACCTGATTAACGCCCAACGCCCCCTTCCTCCCGATACCATCACCTGGGAGTGAGGATTTCTCCAGAGAGACTGGACAGGGCACAAGCAATCAGACGACCGCATGTGTCTTGGGCTGAGGAGCCACTTTGGTGAGGTGTTAATAGTGGCCTTTGAGATTGGAGCAGCAGGAGGAGGCCACTGCAGGACGATCTGGGGAATGAGCCTCCTCGCAGAGGCATCCCTGGGCAGGATGTAGCGGGCTGTAGTCCAGCAGAGCCCAGGAGACTGTGGCCAGCATATAGAATCCTCATCTTGACCATCAGAGCACTGGGGATCCTTTGGAGTCACCAGGGCACTGTGATATGGTTCTGATTACTTTTTTTTTTTTTTTCCTGGTACTGGAGGTTGAACCCAGGGCCTTGCACTTGCATGCTTTGCAAGTGCTGGACCACTGAGCTGCACCCCCAGCCCATTTTTTTACTTTTGGAGACAGGGTCTCGCTAAATTACACAGACTACCTCTGATCTCGAACTTGAGATCCTCCTGCCTCCGCCTCCCGAGCTGCTGGGATTTCAGGCGTGCACCACTGCGCCCGTCATGGTTCGGATTACATTTTGATAAAGATCCCCTCCAGCCAGGCACCCTGTCTCAAAAGGTAAAAAAATGGGCTGAGGATGCACTCAGTGGTCCAGCACTTGCAAAGCATGCAGGCACAAGGCCCTAGGTTCAAGTCCCAGTACCCCCAAAAAAAAAAAAAAAAAAAAAAACCCCCTCAACGTGTCTGCAAATAATGTAGAAAAGGGCAAGAGCAGAAACAAGGAGGTCATTTAGGGGAACCAATACTGGAGCAGGCCCATAGGTTAAGATTGTTCCATGACCGTGCCTCATGCCTGTAATCCCAACACTTGGGAGTATTGAGAGTTCAAGGGCAGCCTGGGTTACACTTTAAGACCTGTCTCAACCCACCCACCCACCACCGCTTAAAAATAAATAAATTAAATAAATAAATAAATAAATAAATAAATAAATAAAAACACCAAAAGCAGAGGCGGCCACTTGCAAGGGGCAGGCCCCCATGGAGTGATGTCCCCCGAGGCACTCTGCCCTGATTTCCAAAGTAAAGCTACCCGCTCTTCCTGGAGACAGAGATGGAAATCATCCCCGGTTAATGGGATCTTTACGACAGCTAAATCCTCCACTAAACACTTTATGTAACTGCTGCCGCACACGGGGTGGCTCCCCTCGCCATATGGGCGCATCGCTTCCTTCTATTGTCATGAAAGAGAGTCAGACGTGTGCCCGGGAAGGAAACGGGATCCTGCCGTAATGACTTTGTCTTCACCATCTTTTCTCAGCTGCTTAAATTGCTGTCAGGGCAGCGCAGGAATCTTGGAGGAGGGAGTTTGCTCTGATATAATTATGCTGTTAGTGAAAATGTTGGCGGCTCTTTTCCGCTTCTCCCCTTACCCACTAAAATAAAACTCTTGATCTCGGATCCCAGCAGCTGTTTGCAATCTGCCTTCCTTTGCCTGCTGATGTATCGGTGTCACAGCCTGGGCGACGACGGGTGGCGATGTGAGGGCTGAAGGTGATTTCTGCCGTGGTGCAGGTGGTCATGAGCCAAGGCCAGGGCTGCTGGAGCGGCTCCAGGTCGAGGCGTCTCCGGGCTGTGCCCATGCGCCTGTGCCCCGTTGCTAAGGAGCAGGCTTTGTTTGCAGGGAGCCTGGGGAATGTTCAAGGGCAAGCACACTTTGGCAGAGATTTGCTGATGTCAGGAAGGCAGAGCTCATGCCTAGGTGTCAAACACTAGCAGTCACAGGTGGCAAGATCAGCACTCTGGGGCCAGTTGGGGTAGCAGAGGGGAAAGCATTCCTGGGATCCCAAGGCACCTTGGTCAGGCAGGCAAGACTGAAAGAAGGGAGGAGGCAGAGGCAGGGGCCAGAGGTTGCTCTTGCTTCCTGGGTGGAGTCAGATCTGCTCTGTGGACACTAGACCCACCCTCTGCCTGGGAACAAAGGATGGGCAAGATGTGGGGGGAGAGGTTACTGGTGCTTCTGAGAACTTTGGCCTTGTTGTTGTTAGGTGCTGTCGAGTCAAGTCCGACTCATAGCGACCCTCATAGGGTTTTCAATGGCTGACTGTTTCAGGATTGCTTTGGGAGTGGATTGCCAGGTCCTTCTCCCATTTTTGCGGTGCTGGGAATCGAACCCGGGACCTCAGAGACTGCAGCTCAGCGCTCTACCAACTGAACTAAATCCCAGCCCTAGGAGGTACATATTCTGATGAAGGCCACCATTGAGGGCCCTTGAGACCGAGATTACGGGGCTGGACCGGTGGCTTCCGCAGTACCACCTCCTGGTGTCCTTCCTTCCCAGACAGGAGGGCTGGGTGGGTGGCCACCGGACCCAGGGTTCCACCTTGGAGGCAGCCCCTCCCAGGGTGGCCCAGGGCGGCCTCCAGAGCCCCTCCCTGTGAGTCAGCCAGCCTCTACCTCATTCATTCACCTTTCCACACCTCGGCTGTGGGCTCAAAATAGAAGGATGACTGGGCCGGTCTCCCCCGCAGCTTCTCTCCCATGGTGCCCGAGGTGCTCTGGGGTGGGGTTGGGGATGGCCTCAGAGCCCTGGGTCCTGTGGACAGCACAGCCTTCCATCTCAGCTGCAGGTCGGGTCACAGAGCCACAGTGATGTGGCCTCTTGGCCTCTTGCAGATGAGGAAATGGAGCCTCTGGAGACGGGTCCTCACTGAAGGACAGGTTCACACGTGTGCCACAGCTGCTGCGTGCTGTCTGTGGCCCTTATCCAGCATGGGGCACACAGCCTCCTTTGCGGGGACCTGGGTCCTTCGTTTGCGGTGGAGTTGCGGGTGGGCCTCGGATGTTCTCAGTGTCTGCTCCCGTCCAGCACAGCCGGGAGACTTGTGCATGTCCACAAGTGACATTAATAGAGCTCCTCGGAGTGACTTGGCCGAGTTGTGTCCCAGCTTTGGAAAAGTTTATTGAGCGTGTGTGCCAGCCTTGGGGAGACTATACATGTTTTGGGGGGTTCAGATGTAAGCATAGAACTTGAAGGTAGAATATTAGATGAGTTTTACTTATTCCAGAAGTATTCCAGCATCAGCCACCGGCACGCAGAGGTAAGCCTGGGGTACCCTGGTCCTTCCTTACACTCTGGGTGCTGCCAGTGAGAGGGGGCCCCCAGGCTGGCTGAGAGGAAGGGAGTCTAAGTTTTGCTTGGTGGGCTCTGGGAAGCCCTCCTGGGGCAGTGGCTTCTGGGCACACCTGTGGCCATCCGGCTGACGCTGACTGATCATGGGTGTGTGGCTTGAGCTGCCACTTCAGCCTGGCCACAGGGGGCAGTCAAAAATAGCTGAAAATGTTACCTGAGGCAAGAGGCATATTAAATTTTGATAGGATTGATTATAATGGGAAGTGGAGGTTGGTTACAAAAGAAGGAAGGTTTTGAGGGTTGGCCATGATGGGTTTCTGTCTGCTAGAGCGACCAGTGAGAATGTCAGGTATCTGTCATGAACACGGGAGTTTGTGAGCCACAGCATCGCCTGGAGCCATGACACGTGCCGTCCACGGAAGGGCAGTTGACCTGGCGGCAATGTGGCTGGGCCCTGCCCCTGAGCCACCAGAGACCACAGGCTAAGCTCCGGCCAGCTTGTCTCACTCCTGTGGAAGTTAAGTTTGGTCACGTGACTTGATTTCTCCACTCTGGTTTTTGCCTTTGTAATTAAGAAGGATGTTGTGGGGAACTGCTGAGGTTATGTAAATCCATGCTCATCCTCAAGCTTTGACACCCCCCACCCTCCCGTCTCAACAATCACAGAAAATTCTCATCGGAACCGATAGTTTGATCGCTAAAGGGTAATTTTCTGATTCTTGTACAAGGGGCGATCAAAAGATACACTGAAAGTTTAAATTAAAAATATTTATGACAGTAAAAATGCATTACAGAGCCTCTTCAGAAAGCAGTAAGAACGGTGGGGTGATTGAAGCCACGAGAGTGCTCTGAGGGAGGTTAATGGCGATGTGTCTTTAATAATGTTTGAAATTTAAACTCTCGCCGTATGTTTTTTTAATCACACCTGTATTTCTCCTACATTTACTTGTTGGCTCTCCTCCTTCCTTTGCTTGCGTATTTTTATCTGTGAGGACTCCTGGGCTCTTCAGTGTGTGTGTTATCAGATGCTGCTGTTGTTTATGCATGATCTTGTTTCTTTCTGTCGCATCTCCAACTTTCTCGGAGCCAGAAAGTAAGGAAATGCCCAGCATCTGTCCCTCACCCAAGCTCATCCCGGATGGGACCTGTGTGTTTTACACACCGCATCTGTGTATGGGGCGTCAGAGGCAGCGTTGAGTGCTCTTCGTGAGTGAATGAGATCACGTGCTCTGAACGGTTGTGGTGTGCCTTGGAGCCCCCTGGATTCAGAGGCTGTGGCCGCTGGCTTCTCAGGCCATTGTCAACCTTTGGGCCACTACTTCAGGCCCTTCCAGATGGGCCATGGCTAAGTTTCCCTCATTCTGTAAATAATTTATGGCTTCAGCTGCTATAGGCATGGATTTCTTCTCTGGCCTTCTTTTTTCCTTTTTCTATTTCTGGTGCGCATCTGGGGACCTTTTGGCATTAGGGCATTGGGTTCACTTCAGAAGACAGCCAGAGTAGATCGTGTTTCCAATGACAGCACTCAAAACGGCACCAGATGTCACCCCTTCGAGATGTTGGGGGTGTCTCCGGTCAGCAGTGCCCGGTCGCCATTGTTCCAGAGGACAGTGACCAGGGGCAGAGAAGAAATGCAACGTGAAGACCCTGCCTTGGCCCAGGTGCGCCAGCTGCTCCGTGCTTAGTAAGAGCTACAGGTGACAACAGTAGACCCTTGGTGAAGGGGATCGATGCGCTCCATGCAGTGGACATATTTCTCTTTATAACTTTTGACTTCTGCTCCCATAAGTAGCGTTATATGGAAGCCTGGTTTATCTGCTCCAAAAAATACGGGCCCCTTAGTGGAGTTAAGCAGAGAATAAAATGCCTTCGTGGTAGTTAAATTTACACTCTGTTAAAGTGATTTGTGTGCTTTGCAGTAAGCCGTGGTATTAAATGCATAAATACACAGCAGAGTTAACTTGGAAGAAGATTTTATTTGACAGGCTCGCTGCAAGCATTCAGGTACAGTGCAGGAACCATTAGCATGGCTCCAGTTGAAACATTCAGAATCAGAAAGGGTGTGAACAAGTGCTTCTCCACAGGGCACTTCAGAGTAGAGGTGGTTTTCACTCCAGGACCAGGCTTTGCGGTCTCTATGTTGGTCTTCCTGTTTCAGCTGAGAAAGTGCCTGATAAAAGAGCTCAGCACTGTGGAAGTCACTTGTCCTAATTTTGGAACTGATCCTATGCGAATTTGCAACCATGACAAATTCTTTGGACGTGTGTGTGTGTGTGTGTGTGTGTGTGTGTGTGTGTGTGTGTAAATGAGAACACGTTTTCCTCTGGGTATAGGACATTGAGTCTGTATTGGGACATTTTGGGAGAATTAATAATTAATGGGACACTGGTATATGATCCACCCTTGCATTTACAGCCAAGTCTTGGTTTAATTTTCTACACATAGCTGGCTGGTCCAGAACGATCTTTCATTGTTTCTTCACATCTTCTGAAAAGCAATCCGCTGTTTGTGTGACTCTGAGTAGAGAGAACCTGGAGGGCACGGTGTCCCCCAAACTGAGGGGCTGGGGTTTAAGTTTGCAAGGAGGTCACCCAACTGGCGACTTGAGAGTGCTGTGGAGGATCCCTTCCTACCACCTGGGGGCTGTGCAGGCACAGCCAGCTTCTGAGTAGCTCTGAAGGTGCTGCCTCTCGACCTCCATTTACTACAGACCAGGTGACAAGAGGGAGAAGGAACCAGCAACCCACTCCCAAAAATCAATCCGCCATTGAAAACCCTATGAACAGCAGAGAAGCACTGACAATAGTGTTTCCCCTGTTGTATGTAGGGTCGCTATGAGTCAGATACCAACATGACAGCACCTAACAACAACAAGGTGACAAGAAGGACCAGGATCCCGCAGCTCCCCAAAGTCCCAAGGAAGCTGAAGAAGACTCAGCCCCCTGAGGGGTGGGGGCCGGGCTGTTTTTTCCCTTTTTAAAATTGGTCTATAAGGAACATTCTGGCCATAATCAGTAATAGGAAAACAATTGGAGAGGTAGTGACACTGTCATTGACGAGGGTCAGATCCAGACGTGGGGGAAATACATGATTGTCCCACAGCTCCGCACCCTGTGCAGGGCTCTGCCTCGAGCTCTCCCCTGCCTAGCAGTTGCTGGCACACCCTGGCCTGCCTGTGACCTCCATATACCATGGAGTCCTCCTGTTGGGCTTGTCAGAGACCGGCTGGAACACTTTGGGTTTATGAAGCTATGGAAGTAGAACGCTCCTGGGCAGGCTCTGAGGTGTGGAGTTTGGATGGAGGAGTGGCCTTGGGCTGGAGTTGTGAGGCATAAAGCATTCGGGGTCGTCCCAGCATGTGGCAGCCGAGGGGACTGGAGTTTTAAGTTTGTGCATCTGCAGGGATGTGGAGACACCTGTGGGCGAGGAGTTCAGGCAAAAGTCATGTTACGAAGGTGCTAAGACCTCATTTCTGGCCATCTTCTCATGGCCTGCTCACCCGGTGCACTTCTTAGGAGCTCCCTCCAATGCCGATCTCCGTACCCAAGCCCGTGGCCTCCCACAAAACTGGTTGTACTAGCTGGGCGCAGTGGTACATGCCTGTAATCCCAGCAGCTTGGGAGGCAGAGGCAGGAGGATCACAAGTTCAAGACCAGAGGTAGTCTGCGTAACTTAGCGAGACCCTGTCTCAAAAAGTAAAAAAAAAAAAATGGGCTGAGGGTGCAGCTCAGTGGTCCAGCACTTGCAGAGCATGCAAGCACAAGGCCCTGGGTTCAACACCCAGTACCGCAAAATAAATAAATAAATAAAAGACTGTGCTGGGCTTGGGGAGGAACTGTGATGACAAGGTCAGGGCGCGTTTCTCCTAGCCGGCTGAGGAGTAGGTGGCCCCTTCCCCTGTCAGCACACATGCAGGCACGTCACCTGTCTCTTGAGGTCAGGCCTGGCTTTTGAAGCCATCCCCCAAGATGCCTCTGATACCGAGCGGGCTCCGCAATCAAAGGACAGGCGCCAGATGGTGGCGCGTCTGGATAAAGACGTGGAGGTAAGGCGAGGGCACGGGAAGATAGTGCGGAAAGCTGGCGGCCTGGGTGCCAGCCACAGCGCGCACCACGGCTTTTTCACGGGTCAATTTCATCAGCTCACCTGGGTTTCCATTCTCCCAGGCAGGCTCCCGATTGTCTGCCCTTTTTTTTTTGGTTGGAAATCCCAAGCACAGAACTTTCCAGAATGTACCGTTGGGCACGCAGCTTTATTCTTTGATCCCTTCAGAAGATTAACACTGATCAGTATTGGCTGCCAGGCCAGGAGAAAGGCAGTGAGTAAAGCTCTTGTCTGAGCCCAGGCGGCTTGGAGAGGGGCAGATATCCGGCCTCCCCTTCCCTGTCTCCAGGTTTGCCTGTCATTCCCTACACATGGGCCCTTCCCGATCCTTGCAGGCAGAGGAACTTCAGTCCCAGCTCTCCTCAACTCGTACATGCCGGGGACACGCTGAGTGGGTATTGTACCCTGCATCTCATTACACATGTCTAGAAAACGTGGCTTTTCTGTATGTACATAAACTAACGTGCGCAGCTTCTCATAATCCATGGCCTATTCTCCCCTACAGTGGTGCATTTTGGTGGTTGCGGTGCCTGACACACTTAATTTTTTGTGTGTGTGTGTGGTACTGGGGGTTGAACCCATGGCCTCGTGTTTACATGTTCTGCAAGTGCTGGACACTGAGCTGCACCCCCAGCCCATTTTTTTACTTTTTGAGACAGGGTCTTGCTAAGTTACGCAGACTGCCTCTGGTCTTGAACTTGCGATCCTCCTGCCTCTGCCTCCCAAGCCGCTGGGATTAGAGGCATGCGCCACCACGCCCAGCTCGACACACTTAATTTTTATTTAACTTAGAACGTTGGGGTGAGCTCTGCAGTAAATGTAAAGGCATTCCTGGTGCGTGAGGCCTGTGATTTCTTTTTCTCTCCCAAATGGAGGCCTGATGCATCTAGGCCGCCTCATTCGGCCTGACCTATTGGTTCACTCCAGGAAGTAGAAGTTTAGGTGACATCACTGCAGGGTTATTTCTTGCTATTGTCATTAATGGGTCAGCAGGAAGTAAGTATCGAGGCAGATGATTCTTGGCAGAGGTGACAGTTTAGAGAGAGAGAGGGTTGAGAGAGTGGTCTGGGAAGGAAGCAGCATTGCACGTTCAGACTCCAGGAAGAAATCTGGAGGTCCTGAGAAAGGAGCTGCCTTCGCCATCGTGTCACACTCTTAATCCCCACCGCAACTCAGTTTCTGTTTACTTCCCGGCCGTCCCAAAGCTGCGCAGACCCAGCTGGCACTGGGTTTCGTGAGGTCCTTTCATGGCAGACGGGTCTGTAACAGGTGGTCAGTGGCGGGAGGCTCGTCCAAGTGAGTTGTTGCACTTTGTGGACAGGCTCTGCCTCTCAAATCCCAGGTGCTGCTTTGGGCGAGGTGGAGCCCGAAGGAACGAGGGGCAAGAGAAGAGAGGGACGTGGCTTGGCAGAGGGCCTCAGAAGGGAGCAGCCCGGGGAAAGGGACCCAGGCTGAAATGAAGGCTTCTAGACCTGGAAGCAACAGTGACCCCAACTTGAAGTCAAGCCACTGAAGAGAACTGGGGAACTGAGCTGACCA
>VMDO01002258.1:110626-173949 GCA_007922755.1 Pedetes capensis
CCCCCCCCCCCAGTCTTTTGTTGTTGTTGTTGTTTTTTAAGCTTGAGTCAGGGTCTCACTAAGTTACACAGACTTCCTCTGACTTCCAGCTCCCAATCTCCCTGCCTCTGCTTCCCACGTCACTGGGTCACAGATGTGCCCAAACAGCACCCCTGCTCAGCAGCATCTTCTGGAGTTAGGGGATGGGAGGTGGCCTGAGGTGGGTGCTGCCTCTAGAGTTGGGGGTGGCATCTGGGTGATGGGGTTCCAGAGTTAGGGAACAGAAAGCAGACTCTGAACTGTGTGGTTAAGCCCCAAGCTGCTTTTCGCATCTTGTTTTTCTATTTTTAGTGAGAACAGAATATACAGTGGTAATTTTTTGCTATATAATAGCCTATTGTGTGAATAAACTAAAATTCATATTGAAAATATGAAATATGAAAATTCATATGCCCGTTGTGGTCACAGACATTGGGGACTTGTAGTTTTGGGCCATTGGGATGTTGCTACTGTGGTCCATGTCCTTGGGTGCAGATAAGCACACTTTTCTGGTTTTACACACAAGAATTGCTGAGCTGCCAGGGTTCAAATGTTCAGCTTTGGAAAGGGCCTAGCGATTTTCTAGAGTAGCTGTCCCACCACCTACACGTGGGAGTTTCTGTCACGTACCCTCCCCAGCTCTGAGCACCTTCAATTTCATCTCAGTGATTCTGGTGGATTGGTAGTAGCACCTCAGCATGTTTCCATGTGTATTGTCTTGAGGACTGAGACATTAGGCACCTTTTTGTGGTCTAACCGGCCATTTTGGCATTCTGATAAGAAGCACCTATCAAGTCATTTGCCTGCAGCGGTAGCCCTGTGGCATCCGATCCCATCAGATCTCGGAAGCTAAGCAGGGTCGGGCCTGGTTAGTACCTGGATGGGAGACCACCTGGGAACACCAGACGCTGTAGGCTTGGGAGAAGGACCTGGCAACCCCCTCCCAAAAATCAGTCTGCCATTGAAAACCCTATGAACAGCAGAGAAGCACTGACAATAGGGTTTCCCCTATTGTACAGAAAGTCGCTATGAGTCGGATACCGACTCGACGGCACCTAACAACAACAACATGAAGTCATTTTTTCTGTTTCAGGAATTGGTTTATTGAGATCCCACCCCACCCCTTGCCCCATCTTACTCCCTTTTATGCCACCGTAACAGAACACCACAGACTGATACTTCATAGTGAAGAGAGACTTACTGGCTCGTGGTTGTGCGGACGAAAAAGTCCAAGATCAAGGGGCCTGGAATGTGGCGAGTCTTCAGAGTCTTCATGCTGCGTCTTGCCTAGCAGGAGGGTAAAAGAGTGAGAGGGAGAAAGAGCAAGAGGGGCAAAACTTGCCCTTCTAGAATGAGCTTACCAGTGAGAGTGCCTTCTTTCCTGAGGGTGCAGCCCCTTCGCCTAATCTCTCCTGTGGCCCCCCCCTTCCAACTCCTGCATTATTGTCGTTGTTGTTAGGTGCCATGGAGTCGTATCTGACTCATAGCGACCCTCATAGGGTTTTCAGTGGCTGATTGTTTCGGGATTGCCTCGGGAATGGATTGCCAGGCCCTTCTCCCATTTGCGGTGCTGGAAATCGAACTTGGGACTTCAGAGACTGCAGAGCGGCTACCAACTGAGCTAAATCCCAGCCCGTTACTCCTGCATTAGAGATCAGATTTCCAACATGTGCATTTTGTAAGATACATTCGAACCATACCATCCTGAGCTGTAGAAATTCTTCATACCTCCTGGATGCAATTCCTGTGTTGGGTGCTTGTACTGAAACATCTTTTCCTACTTAGTATTCTCCCTGTTTTTTGTTTGCTTGCTTGTGTTTTGCATTCCTGGGGGACTGAACCCAGAGCCTTGTGCATACTTTATAAGCGCTCTACCACTGAGCTGCACCACTCAGCCTATTTTATATATTTTTTTTTATCGTAAGAGGGAGTCTCACTAAGTTAGGCAGGCTGCCTCTGGCCTCACACTTTTGACCCTCCTGCCTCAGCCTCCCAAGTCACTAGAATTATAGGCCTGTGCCACCACACTTGGCTTATTCTCACTGTTTTAATGGAATATGTTTGATGAGCAGAACTCATGTGCACTCACTCTCTCCCCTCCCTCCCTCTCCCCCCTCTCCTCCTTCCCCCCAAATGAAGTCGAAGTCCAGTCCTACATTCTGTGCTCGGTGCCTTTATGTCTCCTTTCAGCGATTGTTACCTACCCGAGATCCTTTAGACATTCTCCCTGGCTTCTTTTAGAAACTGGATCTTTCTACCTTTCACACTTGGAATCAACTTTGCGTGGTGTGAGTTTAGGGGCCAAGGTTTCCACTTTGTTGTTTTCTAGGTGCTGCATACGGCAGCCATGGTCACAGTGGGGCTGTTTCCTGGTTCTGCAGGTGGCGACAGGGTAGCTGCTGTCTCTGGAGCCCACATGGAGACAGGCTGGGGCAGACTCTTCTCATGGTCTCCTTAAGCCAGTCAGTATCGAGTTGGGAAGTGATTAAGGATCTTAAAGAATGGGCAGTTAAGAGAAGGTGATGAGTGAACTCAGCCTGAGAGTAACAGGCCATTTACTGAGAAAGGGGGTCTTTCCAGTTGGACCTACACCCACCGTGTGGCTCTGACGTCTCACCTGCTTGGGCCCCTCTGCTTTGTCAAAGCTGTAGCTCGTAAGGAAGAATAGCCTCAGCTGCCGTGGAGATGCGCTGGTAGAAAAGGCCAGCGCAGTGGGAAGTTGCGTGCAGGGTTCTTAACAGGGCAGGAAAAAAATCCCCTGAGGATGAGGGTGAACTTAGTGCTGTGCCTTGCATGATGCATCCCTGGGTCACACCTACTTCAGAGTTGAAAGGACCGCGGGTGCCATAGGGGACAGTTCCCAGCGAGATCTTTCTGGCTTACCTGACATTGCTGGCGACATTCCCGTGACCAGTTGGACTCGGGGATCCCCTGACACCCTTGGTTGTTCCATTATATTCTTCCCTCTGCTCACCATATTCTTAATGACACTTTTGTGTCACTGCTCCTTCCAGGGGACATTGACAATGTCCAGAGTCCTTTTTGGTCATGATATTTGCCAAGAGGTGCTGCTACTGGCATCTAGTGACTGGAAGCCAAGGATTCTGGCAAACATAGTAGAATGGCCCACCGCATAGCAGACAGCCCCACCACAGAGAATCGTCCACCCCAGTGTCAGCAATGCCAACATCCTCAGTGTCCAATAGTGTCTGATGAACTTGAGGATTGGGGTCCAGGGTTTCCACATCTGGACTGCAAAGGTGAGAACAGAACTTCTTGTCATGGAGACCTGGGTGAGATGACATCATACTGTGTCCAGCCCAGCTCCAGACCCCAGCCACAGTGAGATTTTTGTTTTGGGTCCCTTATATGTCACCACGTATAGACTCTTGACACGCCAGGAAGCCTGAACGCTGTTCATTTTGTATGCTAAGTCCTGAGGAACCTATATTCTATAAAAATCTGTCTGGAAAACATGGCTATCAAGTCATCATATCACATACACCCCTATATGAATGAAGGCAATTGATTCGCCACATAAAAAGTATTTGCCACAAACAGATTGGTTTTCAGCTCATGTGTTGTTGTTGTTAGGTGCTGTCAGTCGGTATCTGACTCATAGCGACCCCTCATAGGGTTTTCAATGGCTGACTGTTTCGGGATTGCCTTGGGAGTGGATTGCCAGGTCCTTCTCCCATTTTTGTGGTGCTGGGAATTGAACTCAGGACCTCAGAGACTGCAGTGCAGCGCTCTACCAACTGAACTGAATCCCAGCCCTTTCAGCTGGGATGAGTATGAGTATGTCCATTTAATATAAAGGCCCCATTGGAAAGCAATGTAGATTCCAGTGGAGAGCTGGAATGCTTTGAGCTTCTAAAGGGGCATCACCAAAGTGAAGATTAAGTTAAAAATTATGGAAAGAACAGCACAGTGGCCCCTGCGATTGTAAAAACAGGAAGGAGTGTTAAGAATGATTTATAAAGCGCCCTTTGCATCTGAAGACTGGGGCGAGCCCGTTTGGATGCACAATGCCTGTGTTCCTTCCCTGACACTGTGTTCCCGGGCTCTGGAGGTGGAATCTCAGCTGTCTGCCATTCTGTCATATCTCTATTTATTGCATCCAACCGTTTAAGTAATGACTTAAATAATGATTGCCAAAACTGTAATCAACGGTTTTGTTAATGATTGGGGGCCTTGTAAAATAATTAGTCCTGAAGCATATAGCAAAGGGAACATGCCAAATCTCTCAGAACAGCTTTTTCTCAATTTGTGCTCTGGGGCCCTGGAAAGCCTGTTGCCCTGTGTGTGTCTCTAGGCACCTGAAGGTGGTCACACGGCAGAACCACCTCCGTTTGGTAACTAGCAGTCGGTACCATGGGGTGCTCTCCCCACCTGCCATGACAGGCCCAGAAATTGTCATCCGTCAGTTCCTTTCTCCCCTGCTGTCTTTTCTCCAAGGATGAATCAGGACTGGTGGTGGCTTCTGGGGTTCTATTCTCCCTGTTTGGTCAGGGAGACCTCTGGCCAGGCCTGAGGGGTTTCTAGCCATGTGGACATCCAGGGCCCTGGGCCCGGAGGTACTGACCTCACCTCTCTGTCTGCCGTGTTTGTGTGCAGCTGACTGTTCAGGCCCATCCTCTTCAACAACTGCCAGATGCCATTTCCTGCTCTCCCTTTCTGTTTCTGAACTTGCTGCATTGGGGAGCCGTCTTTGCAAAGCTGTTTCTGTTCGGGGAAGTATTTCACGGTGGTGGTATGCGTTTCTGGATATCTGGCAAGTTGATTTTACCCATCCTTTTGTGGTTACATGGGGCTGGGATTTAGCTCCGTTGGTAGAGCACCGCTCTGCAGTCTCCGAGGTCCCAAGTTCGATTCCCAGCACCGCAAAAATGGGAGAAGGACGTGGCAACCCACTCCCAAGGCAATCCCGAAACAGTGAGCCATTGAAAACCGTATGAGGGTCGCTATGAGTCGGACACGACTAGACAGCACCTAACATAACATTTGTGGTTACAGGAAAAGTTATTGAAGTGTTAACAATGGTTTGAAGGTTTGTTGTCCTATTGGCCAAGGGTCTTATTTTGCCATGATTTTCCTTGGTGGCCCTAGTGAGCCTTGTTTTTCAAAATGATACTTGAAATCTGGCTGGCTGTCATGGCCATTTACTCTAGTTTCTTTCGCATCTTACAAGTTTTTCCTGCCGTCTTTCTGGCCTTCCTTCACACTGGGGGCGTGTTCCCCTTGTCTTTTTCCAACAATTGGAATGGGAGTCTCCCGAGTGCTGGATCCACTTTACTGCACAAATGGCTGATTTGTTACCTGGTGCTACCACTTCCCCCGAGCAGCTCACGCCTCATTCTGTGGTGTATTTCCTGGTTTCTCCATCATCCCCTCAGGCCTCCCATCTGGAGGCTGTTGGCCTTGGCGAGGCTCTCACCTGGGCAGGCTACCTTACCGCTGCAGACCACTCCCAGGACACAGAAGCATCTGGGGACAGAGGGAATATCGCGTCAGCACACAGAGAACAGAGCAAGTCTGCTCAGGAGGGGTGGGGGAAGAAATGGCTACCGATAGGGTCATCAGTCTTGACAGGAACGCAGTGGGAGGCAGAGCAGGTAACTTCTCTTTCTTTGATTAAAAGTTTTTTTAATATGCTTTGTTCTAGACCAATTTTAGAGTTACAGGAAAATTGAGAAAACAGTACAATGATTGCAGGTACCTCCAGCCACTTTTCCCTATTATTAACCTCTTCTTACACTAGTATGGTGTGTTTATTACAATTAACGAGGCAATGTTGGGTATGTTGCTACTAACTGAATTTCGTGGTTTATTTAGAGAGGGTAACTTCTTCTCTTTCTATATTGTTCAATTCCTGAAAGGCCTTTTTGTGGTGAGGGAAAGGAAATAATTTCACATCTCTGGTTTCTATCCGCCATCCTGTGGGGCTGGCCAGGGAGGAGATGAATCGATACAATGCTCTATGCGAGAGCCTCCGTGACACAGGGCAATAGCCCAAGTCTCTGTTTCCCGATCGCAGCCCAGCAAACAGAAGTGACCTTGTCTTGCCTTAGGAACTTCATACTGGAAAATAAGGTTGTCTATGTGGAAACTTTCACCAAGTGTCCTTTTTGTTGAACTCGTCATTACAGATGTTCTATGGGTTAGACTGATCCTGATTCTGACTTTGGAATTGCAGACCTTACAAAATCACCACATAGTTTGTTTGCTGTGCTGGTGTTAGCAGAAGGGCCTCTGGCCACTGTGGGCCAGCCAGGGACTCAGCGGGAGTTGGTCACTCAGCACCATGACAGGCCAGGGGACAGGAGCCTTGGTCACAGGGAAGTCAGCTGGGAGTGGCCAGCCTTGAGGCTGTTTGGGAGGGCTGTGGGCGCTGGCTCTGCTCCAGTCCCTTTTGGTGCCTCTACATTCCACCCCGCAGCTTATCTCCCCGCCTTGGACCGGAGCTGGAGGATCTAAGATGAACCAGAATTTCATAGGTTACACGTCAGAATCCTAAGAACCCAAGTGCAGAAGGACACACGGCTCACAGAGACCACAGCGGCAGCCCCATTGGAAAAGCGCAGGCTCCGGCCCTCCCTAGCAGAGAGAGGTGGATTGATAAGGGATTGATGATGCAGTCATCAACCCCTCCAACGCCCTGCTGGTCCACAACACCCAGCTTTCTGGGGGCCTGGGCAGTTGTTCAGAAACCCCATGGCAGGGTTGACAAATCTAGGACGCACCCTCCGCCTGCCCCAGGACCAAACTGGGAAACCCAGTGGTTGTCTGAGTCAGTGTCCCGGGCCTCATTCCACCCTGCTGGCTGGGCATTTTCCCTGCGGCCCCAAGATGAACTCATGACCCGGATGACATCACTTCTTCCTGTGCTTCCTGCCTTGAAGCCAGCAGCCTGTCTTTTAGGAACATTCTCATTTTCATTGATCATTAAACCTTGGGTTACCAAAATAGGAATGCAATCTTTTTTGCTTTCTAAGGTTTTTTTTTTTTTTCCCCAGTACTGGGGGTTGAACCTAGGGCCTCATACCTGCATGCTTTGCAAGTGCTGGACCACTGAGCTGCACCTTCAGCCCATTTTTTTACTTTTTTGAGACGGGGCTCACTAAGTTATGCAGACTGCCTCTGGTCTTAAACTTGCGATCCTCCTGCCTCTGCCTCCCAAGCCGCTGGGATTACAGGTGTGTGCCACCGCACCCGGCTGCTTTCTAAGTTTTTATAGCTTGCTATTTTGAGAAAGGGGGGGATGAGGATTATAAATGCAAATTAATCGATCTGTATTAGTAGCTTTGTGCATAGTTTGAGTTGGTGATGTAGACAGAGTGTCAGGGTAGTGACTGTGGGGATGTCATTCTGCGGGGCCTGCCTGTGTTGAGCAGCTCAGTGCACATCTGGTCAGAAAGGACGTGTCCTCTGCAGTCTAGGAAGGTCCCTGAAGCAGGACTCTGGGTCCACCAGGAAGCTTCCCAGAATCCTCTGGAGTTGGGGTCCACAGGGCCCATGTAGGGCAGCAAAATTCACTTCCACTGCCTCGTCTTCCTCACCTTGTTTTCTGGCTTCCTGTTGGCTACACCAGCCAAGGTGCGGGCCACCTGGTGGGATTAAAGGAGCAGGTGTCCATCTGACGTGGCTCGGCACCCAAGGGCACACTGCCGAAGTGCCCAGGCTGTGCAGAGCAGGCGCACCAAGGAGATGCCCTCACATGGCGCACTTCGGACACCATCACCCGGAGCTCAGACCTCAGGGCTGCCACTGCATGTGGCCCACTCCAGGTCAGGAACAGCAGGCTTCATGTTTGGACCAGCATAGGGGACTGGTCAGAGCCTTCCTTGAGCTAAAGCACACCCACATATACTCCAGTAGCTACCACAAGCCAAGCGCTGAGGTGGCAAGACATTTGAATGATTTTAGAATTATGGTGTTGGTGTTAGGTGCCGTTGAGTCGGGTCTGACTCATAGCAACCCTGTGTATAACACAGCAAAGCACCCGATGCTTTGTCATGCCTGGCACTATTGTCAGTGCTTCTCTGCTGTTCTTAGGGGTGGTTGTTGTTGTTGTTGTTGTTGTTGTTGGCTGATTGTTTTGGGGAGTGGGCTGCTAGGTCCTTCTCCCAAGCCTGCAGCACCCAGTATTCCCACGTGGCCTCCCATCCAAGTACTAACCAGGACCCATCCTTCTTAGCTTCTGAGATCAGACGCCAGGGTGGTATGGCTGTATACCTTAGAATTACAGAAAAGTCAAAGATAAGCCAGGTGAGGTGCCACATGCCTGTAGTCTCCGCATTCAGGAGGCAGAGGCAAAAGGGCCAGGTGTTGAGGCCGTCCTGGGCTGCACATACATAGCAAGACCTTGTCTCAAAAAGAACAAAGGAAAGAAAAGAAATGTTGGAGGTAGTGTAGGGGTGAGGCGTGTTTCCCACACCTATTTTCGCCATGGTTAGCATTTTGCATTTGTATGGCGCTTCCACTACAACAGATGCTGGATTATTCACTAAAGTCCAGATTTTTAGTGACCTCGACAGTTTTGAGTACAGCCATATGTTTTGTGGATGTTTTATGTTTGCCTCCTGTGTTTAGACTGGGCTATCCGTTTTGCAGGAGACATATCTTGTGCTCTTTTAAAATTAAAAAAATTTCCGACGAGGGCAAAAAGCACGCAGTGGGGGCTGTCAGGGGTTTTTCCACGTGGCCAATGTTCCTGGGGAGATGCCACTGCTATGAGTGGGCAGTGTTTGCCCCTCACCTCAGCTCTGCGGTCAATCTGACTTCAGGAGCTCAGTGGCCTTGACCGAATTCAGGTGACCAAAGAGACCTTACAGGGAGAGATAGAGTGGCGAGTCACCCCCACTGCCTCCCTTGATTCTCTTCATTTTACCCTGAGATGTTTACGGAGGGGCCTCATCTGGTTGTCTCTTTTGGGGACTTTTTGGTACTGGGGGTTGAACCCAGGGCCTCGCGCCTGCATGCTCTGCAAGTGCTGGACCACTGAGCTGCACCCTCAGCCTGTTGTTTTACTTTTTGAGACAGGGTCTCGCTAAGTTATGCAGACTGCCTCTGGTCTCGAACTTGCCATCCTCCTGCCTCCGCCTCCTTAGCCGCTGGGATTACAGGCTTTGCGCCACCATACCCAGCTTTTTGGGAACATTTTTGGAATCCCACTGAAGTAGCTCCTTTTCCGGATAAGGATCCCCAAACTGTAAAGGGCTCAGGTGATGCACCCAGGGTCGCATGGCTCACCAGTAAGTGGCAGAGCCAGGACGCCGCCTGTCTCCTGTGCAGGTACGGCCCTCCTTCCCTCTCCGTCCAGACTCTGAGTGGTTCAGCCTGAGACGCCGCTGCCTACAGGCTGCCCATGCTGCTTGAGTGCCCCGCCAGTGCCCCTGGCCCTCTGCCTGCGGCTCCCAGGGCACAGCCTCGTCACAGCACTTCTGGGATTTCCACACGTCTGCCTCAGCCATCGCACTGTGCACCATGCACACCTGGGTCCCCCGCCTGGCACCCACCTGGCACTGCACACACACCTGGCGCCTGGGAAGGAGGAACAGGTTCCAGTTGGAGAATTCACTGCCTCTCTGCTGGTCCTGAGCAGGACGGCTCTACTTGCCACAGAGCATTGAGTCTTTGCTGGGGTTCAGCTGTTGGCCCCTGGCTTGGTGGAGGGGTGGCCAGCTGTGCCTGTCCTCTGCCATGCTGAGAAATCCGCAGTGGAGGGCTTGTGGTGGTGACTACACCCACCTCAGTCGATCAGTTGGCCTAGGCTCTGGGACATGGGCTTGTTGGAGAGAGAGTTCATCAACAAGTGGGCGGTGACCCTTGTGACAGATGGGAAGGTCAGAGCAGATCCCATGGTTAGACGGGGAAACCGAGTCTCCGCTTCCTTGGGAGGAGGCCCAGGTGTTCATCTGAGTCTTCAGCCTGGGGAGGATGTGCTCCCCACTTTCCCAAGGAACCCCACTTGGTTCCCAGCTCTAGGACCCACAGGGACCCTTCAGCTGGGCTCCTACCCACAGCTGCACTCCTCCGCCCTGTTCTTTACCCAAGAACCCAGCAGCGCCATGTGAGTTCAACTTAAAATGCTGACTTCCACTTAGATTGCAGCATTCAAAAGCTTATCACACGCCCAGAAAAGAGCAAGAATCATAAATGGGCCCAGCGCAGTGGGCTAGCCCATTCTCACTAGCCAATGGGCCTCGTCGGGTGAGTTGTGATTGGAGCAGAGCCCCACAGTTGCAGGGCTTCCTTTTGGGTTGTGTGGTTTTTTTTGTTTTGGTTTGGTTTGGTTTGGTTTTGCGCGGTACTGGGGGTTTAATCCAAGGCCTTGCACCTGCATGCTTTGCAAGTTCTGGACCACTGAGCTGCGCGCCCCCAGCCCATTTTTTTACTTTTGGTGACAGGGTCTCGCTAAGTTACGCAGACTGCCTCTGGTCTCGAACTTGCAATCCTCCTGCCTCCGCTTCCCAGGCCAATGGGATTACAGGTGTGCGCCACCACACCCGGCTTGGGGTCTTTTTCATTGAGGGCTGAGCCTCTCTGGAAAGACAGATCCTAGACAGCACGTCAGAGAACATTCTCCAAAAAATCCTCCTGACCCACAGGGTGTGTAGAAAGCAGCTGGGCAGCCTGTATCCGTGGGGACAGGACAGGACAGCGTATTTTCTAAAGGCAAACATTTCGACAACAACCAACAGTTCCCCTGGGCATTTCGTGTTCTATGTAAAGCAGTTGCGGCTACCTGTGGGCGCGTTTAAGATAATCATTAGAGAATATGCTCTGCTCATTAAATAGTAAAAGCCAGTGGGGCAGGGAAGTGTGTGAAACCGAAATCCTAAATATGCAAAACTTGGCCAAGAAAGAGGAGAAGAACAAAACCAGCTTTGAGGTAAGCAGCCAAACCAGAAAGGTTTCATTCTTGCTCTCTCTCCTTGCGACTCTGACCACAAACTCAGGGCAGGACGGAATCCTCCCCTCTTTGCTCTGCTGGCAGGGAGGAGTTAAGGCTGACAAAGGGCCAAACTAGAGTGGCCAGGCACAGGGGAAGTGAGCATGGGTGAGTCATCTCTGATTTGGGAGAAGCCCGAGTCTGGAGTCCAATCATTTCCAGCTCTGCCTAAGAACGTGATTCTAGCACACATCCCTCGGTTGACAAGAGAACATCAAGCGAGCTTGTGGCTTTCTCGCAGCTTCTCCTAATGTGCCGAAGATTCTCGAAGTTAGGCTGCTGCTTCTTCTCCCTTGGGAGTCAGGGCAGCCAGTATTTATTTCCCTTCAAAGACAGGTGGCCTGGCGCTGTCCTTGCTGAGGACTCTCTTCCTCCTGGGCTTCCTCCCAAAATGGTTTTTCCCCAGAGGTCTATGTTTGGCCAGTGTGGAAGAAGCGCTGACCTGTTTCAGTTTTTCTAGAAGTTGGAAGGGAAGACACCTGCTCATGCCTGGCCTCCTTCAGACTAGAAAAAGACCCATTGTTGTCCCACAGGCCCAAGGAAAACAGGAATAGTCCATAAAATGACAAGAATGCCCAGGCTCTGAAATGATTCAAGTAAAACCAAGATGGCCTCTTCCCTTTGGAGAGTGTAGCCCTGCATGCGCCTTCATCCTGTCCCTGTCAGGTGGCTTCCTCAGAGGTCCTCTGCACCTCAGTGTCCACTGCACTCTGTACGTTATTTATTTATAATTTCATCACCCTGGCAGAAGATAAGGCTATTGGCAGTGGTTTATTTGGAATGCATTTTAGATAACTGGATTCCTAAAGTAGCACTGGGCTGGGATTTAGCTCAATTGATAGAACCCTGCGCTGCAGTCTCTGAGGACCAGGGTTCAATTCCCAGCACCACAAACATGGGAGAAGGACCTGGCAATCCACTCCCAAGGCAATCCCGAAACAGCCATTGAAAACCCTATGAGGGTCGCTATGGGTCGGATACCGACTCAACAGCACCTAACAACAACAACAAAGTAGCATTGGACAGCTAATTTACAATAGGCTCTAAAGTTAGGGGGCCGAGGCTTTGTGTCCTCTGAGGGGAGTGCCCCTCGGTAGGGTGGTCCTTCAGGCAAGAGACTGGTACAAGTGAGCCCCACAGGTCCCCGGCCCAGTGAGGATTCCAGTCTCCTTGTGCTAGCTTTGAGAACCAACAAGACAAACTCACAGGGGAGCCTCATCTGCCTAATGCCTTTGTTTACTTTGGAAGTTTGTCCTACGAGAGTGAATCTGCAGAACTTACATTCCCCATAAAGCTGTCACCCGTAGAAAACACAGCAATAACTCAGGTGAGGTAGTTAAAGCACTATTGAGTTTGCGCCATCCGCGAGTTGATAAATCGTACAGCTTCATTTGGTAGGAATCAGCAATTTTATGTGGCAATTAATTTTTACTACTGGAGGGGAGCCAAAGGACGAGAAATTCCCCTTGTTTCAGGAGAGCTGTACAGTTTTGCCGCAGCAAGAGAGGATTCCGAGTACGGCCCCTGGTGCAGATTGTCCTGTCCGGCTGTTCTCGTGGGGTGGCCGTGCATGTTTTGTGGACTCTCCCTGTGGCCGGGGCCCAGGCCGTGAGCGAATGTTCACTCCTCACAGGCGTGCGATGGGCCCTGTGGAGCGTTTGTGAAACACACGTGCAGCTCGCAGATAAACACGATCCAGATTTCTTCAGCATGATGCTTTTACCCACGGGAGCGATTCGCTCATGCTCACCCCACGCAAGAAATGAAGATGTGCTCGGAGTAACCGTAATTAGGGTTCCGCCGTGCAGAGAAGGGGGGCGAACAGTTTGCTCATTGTTCTCTTGGTGGAGCCAGCGCCACGTGGAGCACTGTCTCCAGCACTGTCTGCAGCACTGTGTGCAGTGGTGGCCAAGGGCCAGGTCAAGACGGCTGTCTGAGGCTGCGCTGCCTCCCAGGGCTCCACAGGAGGGACGGGCGTCCCCATGATGAGCTCCCCTCCCTCAGATGCCTGACCTGGAAAGATGATCTGAGCACAGTGGTCTGCTCAGCCAGCTCCCCTGAGGCCGACCGGGAAGATGGGTGCCCAGTGGGTCTGTTCCAAAGGCTCCATATTCCTCATTGCCAGAGTGCTCCTTGGAAGCAAGAATGGCCAAACTGCGTCTTACATATTTGGGACATGTAGTCAGGAGAGAACAATCCCTGGAGAAGGACATCATGTTTGGAAGAGTGGCAGGTCAACACAAAAGAGGAAAACCCTCCACCAGATGGATTGATACAGTGTCTGCAACAATTGGCTTAAACATAAATAAGATGGTTTGCCTGGCACAGAATCGGCAAGTGTTTCGATCTGCTGTACATAGGGTCGCTATGCGTCGGACTCGACTCGACGGCACCTAACAACAACAATGGGAACCACAAAAGCAGTGGTTGCCCACGAGAAGCCCAGCCACGTGCCAAGAGCTGGGTCTGCCACCTGGGATCCTCCCAGCAGCTCCATAACACGGGTGACACTGCCCTTGTCTCACAGAGGGGCAGCTTTAGAAAACAGTAACAGGGAGTCGGGCACAGTGGCACACGCCTGTAATCCCAGCGACTCAGGAGGTGGAGGCAGGAGGATCGCAAGTTCGAGACCAGAGGCAGTCTGCATAACTTAGTGAGACCCTGTTTCAGAAAAGTAAAAAAAAAAAAATGGGCTGAGGGTGCAGCTCAGTGGTCCAGCACTTGGAGAGCATGCAAGTGCTAGGCCCTGCGTTCAACCCCCAGTACCACAAAAAAAAAAAAAAAAAAAAGAGAGAAAGAAAAAGAAAATAGTAACAGGGAAGATCTCAAACATACAAAAAAGCAGTGGACTCTCAAGCCAGCTTCCATTTCATGTCATGCCTCGCACCCTACTAGGTGGTTGTAAAGCACATCCTCGCCATCTTTTCATTGTTGTTGTTGCCATCGAGTCAGTATCTGACTCATTGCGACCCTCATAGGGTTTTCAATGGCAGATTGTTTCAGGATTGCCTTGGGAGTGGATTGCCAGGCCCTCCTCCCATTTTTGCAGTGCTGGGAATTGAACTCGGGACCTCAGAGACTGCAGCGTGGCGCTCTACCAGCTGAGCTAAATCCCAGCCCTCATCTTTTCACTACCCGCCGTTTATTTCCATGTATTACTCAAAGATAAGGCCCCCATGATTTAATCATAAAGCAGCAATAACATTGTCACAAAGTCTTCACAACGAACCAATGGGTACCGTGAGGGCCTCCATGCTCTCCTTTTCTCCCCTCCCCATTTGGGGCACCCTTCTTTTTATCAAGAACTGAGGGTGCAGATTCCAGGCCTCGCTGCCCCTGCTCAGGTTCTTTCTTCCCTCTGCGTGCACAGCTGCCCGAGTCACTCAGGCTTCCCACACAGCGCTCTGGTTTCAGCACTGAAAATAAGTGGGATGTACCCGAGTTTCAGTGCCGTGAGGGCCCTGGAGCGTGGACACAGCTGGACTGCCTGGACGCAGGACTCACCCCTACCCCCCGTGGTATCTCCTTGAGCGAGTTGTTTTCCACTCTGGGCCTCCATTGTGCCATTTCGATATGGCTAAGAACACACCTGTGTCCTAAGACTGCTTGGAAGAATGAACGCACGCACGCAAGACGTGAACCGTGCCAAAGACACTGTAGGCTCCGGAATGTTCTTATTGCCACACCTGCTGCCTATATGAGCTGGGGACCGGGACGGGGTGGCTGCTGAACGGGGGAAGCGGGGGCACCGCACACCTGGTGCCCTCCAGAGCTTCTGGAGAGCCAGTGTCTGTTGCCAGCGATTCCACCAGAGGGGGCAGTTCCCCTGGAAGTCCGCAGGGAAGCATTCCGCAGCGCTTGGCTATCCTAGCCGAGGAAAATGAAGATGTTTGCTTTCGCAATTTGCTTAGCCCCGAAAACATTCCTAGGCGATGCCAGGGCCTTAGTTGAAAACAGTGTGCTCAGCTCGTTGGGATGGGTCCAAGAAGGGTGTTTTGAGTGCACATAAAACGGTACATACCAGGGCTATCTGCCTCTGCAGGCATCTTCTGAGCATCCCTCGGGAGGAGGGCCACAGGGACACTGGATGTAACAGGGACTGCCTGCAGGGAGTCCCGAGGAGGCACACCTCCAGGACAGCAGCAGCCCCCCCACCCAGAGGCTGTGCTGCCTGCCCCTCTCCCCTCCATGGTTCGCCTTTGTCCTCCCCACCCTCTCGCCGTGGCTCTTGGCTCTGGTACAGGCGTCATGTCCTCCGGGTTGAGGGTGAGGACGTCGGTGGAGAAGTCGCTAGTTTGGTTCACACACTGGCACCAGCCTTTCCTGACTGTGCAAAGCTTCTCTGGCCCCCTGAGCTCCGTCCTCCTGGCTTCCTCTCACCTCCTGGTCACCATCTGCCCACAGGATAGCCTCTCCCGTGGGACTGCCCTGCACATAACCGCAGGCAGAGGTAGAATCTCTAGAACTTTTGCTGTTGGGACCGAAGCGTCAGCCCTTCTTCCACCACAGGACTTACCATTTGTCCCTCCCTTGGAACCAGTGTCGCCAGTGGAGTATCACGTCCCGTAGCGGTGAGAAAAATCGTGCTTTCTTTAAAAGTCACTTACAACCTTTTCTTTAAGGAGGAAAAAAAAACCTCGATCTCAAATGATGTCAGGTGACTTTATGACATGCAGCCCTGTGACCAAGGTCCAGGCAGTGCACCATGATCCCTTCTTCTGTGGCAGTGGGAAGTAGAGTAGCCGGAGCGGCTGTAGCTTCTCTGTCTTCCCCTGTGGATTCCCTTGGCAGTGTTTCTGTGGAGTGTAAAAATAGCACAGGACGCCTTAAAATAAGTGCTGTGGGGAATGTTTTGTGGCTCCGCTGCGTGGTCACATATGTTCACATCATCCACATTGTTCGCTCAGAGAGAGAGTGACTGGGCTAAACAGTTCACATGTGCCCACCGTACAAGAACTTCACTTCCATGGAACCGTCCACCCCCCCCAGGAAGGATGAACCCGGGGACGGGACAGTGTCTGCGTTTAGAGATCCTGGGGGTGGGCCAGTTCTCTCCTAGGCGTCTCCCCCTAAAGATCAGCAAAGCCAGACCTAACTCAGGCTCCCAAACACACTCCTTTCTGGCTCTCAGTTAGCACAGACACAGGCTGGCAAATCAGTCAGGTAGGAGGGGCACGTGCTGGTAAGCTGCCCACTGCTTCAGCTTCCCAAGGTCAAGGTTAAAGAACACCGTGAAAACTTCACTATACAGGGTCGGTCGGCTAGAAGGGTCTGGTGCCGCCAGGCCCAGGCCTTTCTCATGGGCCCAGGACAGGTATGAATGAACTGGAATAGACAGGTAGCAGCACGTCTTGGGTCCAAGCTAAATGTTCTGTTTCCTTTTGAGCTAGCACCTGCTTCACAGGGAAAACTTAATGCCACATCCCGGTCATTTAACACCGTGAGCCTGCAGTACCTCTGCCATACAGAAACCTGCCTGTCCCAGCGGGAAAAGGAACCCGCTGAAGGTCATCGTAATCCACCTGGACTTGGGAAATTGACTGTGGTGGGGGCGAGGAATCTCCGAGTATGGGGTTTGGCTGACTTGAGTCTCGGACATCTCTATATGCCTTGCGTGGCTTCGCATTCCTGAGAGAGTGTAGTTATGACACACACAAATGCTTTGCTGTGAACACTGTCCTCAGCATCCTTGATGGGTGGGGTTTTTTTATTTTTTGTTTTGGGGTTTTGTTTGTTTTTGTTGTTTTTAAGGCAAAAGATGAATGAGTGGACACCTGGATATGGCAAGCAGCAGGCCAGCATAAGGGACATAAGGAGCATTTGTAAAGATACAACATTGTGTAATCTGTCAGCGGAAGAATTTTAGCATCCTCTGGTGTTCCGTGTGCTTGTAGTCTTTAAAGTGGGTACCTTCGGGGAAAATGGAAACTATGTGTAGCTTCCTGCCTGGTCTTTCAGACGCAGATGAGACCAGACATCCTGCCTTGCCCACCTCACAGTGGTTAAGTTCACACAGTGGTTAAGTTCAGGTGACCCAGGCGTTCCTTGCCAGCAGCCAGGGCTTCTGTAGAACTGTAAGCGTCCATAAAGAACAAGCAGGCGCCGATTCCAGAGGGCCTCCGGATTTAAACAAACCTGACGGGACGGCTGAAATAGCCCCAGTTTATGGAAAGCACCAGGCCTGATTCCTGCTGTGGGGCCAGGGCCGGCTTCCCATGAGGCCTTCTTGGGGCTTGTGGACAGGAAGCGGAACGGGCCAGCACCCAGACCTGTGACCTGCCTCAGAGCATAACAAAGACCAGGCTCCCTCCGTCCGTCCGCCACGGAGTGGGGTCGCAGCCCGGGTTCCTCCAGGAGCGCTAGAGGTGAGTTGGCTCAGGGGTTCTTGGAATCTGGAGTGTTGTCAACAAATGAAACGAGCCCTATTTAAAGCCATGCTGTGTACCAGGACTTCCTGTTTTCCCGAAGGAACCTCTTGTTTTGGTTTTTGCGGTGATAGATTTATTGAAACATTTGCTAGTCGAGTGACCCCAGTGTGTTCCCAGGACAAAGTGAGGCTGGCGATTCTGGGGCCCAGAGGGATGGCTCACATCAGCAAGAACGCCGTGCCCCAAAGACTGCCGGCTGGGAGGGCTTTGGCCTCTGCAGCCCGTCAGTGGGTGAACAAAGACTGATTGCCATCAGGTTCCCAGATGGACCTCAGAGGCGCGGCTGGTCAGGGGACAATTGTAAGGGGGGATTTGTTGTCGCTCTAGGGCTAAGTTAAGCCATGTGTGTCTCTTTCCAGGAGTATCGGTCCAGCCAATCAGAGCGGCATAAACCCCACTCACTTCCTGCTGACCTTTTGACACCAACAGATGTTTTTTCTTAAAAGTGTCATTAGGCCCCTGTTCTTGCTGACCTCATCAAATTGTACTGAAGCCGGTTTCATCCGTTTTTGTTTTTAAAAGTCTGCTTAACCCTTTCTGGGCTCCGTCTCAGCTACGATTCCCCCGGTGTGGAGTTCAGGTCCTGACCCAGACCCCACAGAGAGCCCGGTGCTCCACGTGAGAAGCCACCCTACCCTCTCAACAGAGGGCTGCCGGCCTCTTCCACCAAGGAGTGGGCTGGAGACTGCAAAGAGTATGGTGAAGGGCCCAGTGGGTGGCTTGGAGAAAGAACCTTCCAGGGCTCTGCAGGTGGAGATGTGCTATGATTGTAGCTCACCAAATACTGGAAGCAGGAGTATGGGCTGGGCAGTGGGTCTCCAGTATGCACCCCACATGATGCCTGGGGGTCAGGAGCGAGTCGCTGCCCATGAGACGTTGTTGTTAGGTGCCGTCGAGTCTGTATCCAACTCATAGCGACCCTTATAGAGTTTTCAATGGCTGACTGTGTTGGGATTGCCTTGGGAGTGGATTGCCAGGCTCTTCTCATTTTTGCGGTGCTGGGAATTGAACTCAGGACCTCAGAGACTGCAGCGCAGCGCTCTATCAACTGAGCTAAATCCACATTAAGAGTGACAAAATCAGAGGTCTTGAGCCCATGGGGGTACCTGGAGCTAATACCCTCATCCAAGAGAGCAGATTGCTCTCTGCTCTCTGACCTGGTGCCCGAGCCGTGTGGGAGAGGCAGACAAACAGACAGTGTTGGTTTTGAGCCTTTTCATGAAGCGAGTACACAAAGATCTTCTCCCGTGCCTAGCAAGTGCTAGAGGGAATGAGCTTTCAGCCCAAAGCAGATGTTCCTGGCCATGCCACACAGACCACAGGGCGGTGATGTTATCTTCTGGGCCTCAGGCCTCCTGGGCTCCTCAGTGCCAATGGCCACACCTAACTGTCCGGGATGGGGTTGTAGTGTCTTTGTCTTGCTGGCACCTGAACTTCTCCGGACTCGGCTGGAGGACAGGCGTGAAGACCAAGAGGGTCATTGTGCTGGGTTCGCTTTCTGTGCTGTAGATGCCTTAGCTGTGGGAATCGGCCCAGCAGCATGTATTCCAAAGGTACCTGGACAGGTAAGGTGTGAGAGAGCACTTGGAACCATGCAGAAAAGATCCCCCCACATTCTCTATCTTTAAAGTAATGCTTGTGGGTGGAAAACATCTCAGGCACTCAGAGCCTGATTTGAGGAGGTCAGCTTTGGAGAGCCTGCAGCCATAACTATGGCATCCGATCCCGGCAGATCTCGGAGGCTAAGCAGGATCGGGCCTGGTTAGTACTTGGTTGGGAGACCGCCTGGGAACACCAGGCTTGGGAGAAGGACCCAGCAACCCACTCCCAAAAATCAATCCGCCCTTGAAAACCTTGTGAACAGCAGAGAAGCACTGACAATAGTGTTTCCCCCGTTGTATGTAGGGTCACTATGAGTCGATAACAACTCGACAGCACCTAACAACAACAACAAGCTTTTGAGAAGGAGGCCTTGCTGTTTTTAATGACTTCACAGACGAATTCTCTCCTTAGTCTGAGAACACTGTCTTTGTGGTTCTGGGACTGTGGAGTACAGCTACATGAGATGTCACTGTTAGGTCTACATCCTGGCCAGTGTGGCTCCATCTTGCTCCCCTTCTTTTTGCACCATTAAGCCTCTGCAGAACTGTTCCCTGGAGAGATGAGGGCTCCTAGGGAACAAACAGGCACATGGACTAGGAGTGAACTGGCATTGTGGAGTCTCAGGTTGTATACGAAGGTAACAGTTGGATTTGGTGACTTCTAAAATCTGGGATTTAGCTCAGTTGGTAGAGCGCTGTGCTGCAGTCTCTGGGGTCCCGAGTTCAATTCCCAGCACTGCAAAAATGGGAGAAGGGCCTGGCAATCCACTCCCACAACAATCCCGAAACAGTCCGCCTTTGAAAACCCTATGAGGGTCGCTATGAGTTGGATACCGACTCCACAGCACCTAACAACAACAACAAAAATCTGAGAAGGCTTCAAGAAATAATGTGATTCCCAGAAACCTCCCCCCCCCCCCGCCCGCCCAGGGCCACACAGGCACTGAGACCCTTGCTCACACTGTGTGTGCTCACAGGTATCTCTTGTGCATGCAGTCATGGCTGCACTCCATGGCTTCTCTGCTCCTTGGGTTCCATGTAGGGCTTGGGCATCTCAGAGCTCACGCCTGTCATTTCCCATCACAGGAATGGCCACGTTTGTACTCTGAACATGTTTGCAGACTGCCTTTGATGTTTGCCTGCATTGTCTTTTTTCTCTGATTTGCAAAGTTCAGCTACTTAATAGTGGCTGTGGTTCAAGGAACCACTTCTAAGAATAAGAAACTGGAAGATCCGTTTACCCAGTGAATTACCATGCAGAGGATGGCCATGAAGGTGCATTCTTAATGTGGAGCCCAGGCTCTGATAGACCTTCTAATGTCCCCCAGATTTGTAGGTGTGCATGAGTTAGAGTGGCGACCCAGAGATGCTTAATTAACTCTGTGCATGTTGAGTATAGCCCTGGAATTTATTTTAAGTGTCTGGGGTAAATGAAAATAACAGCAGACTTTCAGCTCTTTGGGCCGGTGGGTATTGCTGATGGGAGCAGAATAGTGTTCACCCTAGGAGCTCACAGTCTGTGTATATATCACAGAACTAAAATCAGTGTGGGCTGGGATTTAGCTCAGTTGGTAGAGCGCTGTGCTGCAGTCTCTGAGGTCCCGAGTTCAATTCCCAGCACTGCAAAAATGGGAGAAGGGCCTGGCAATCCACTCCCAAGGCAGTCCCGAAACAGTCAGCCATTGAAAACCCTATGAGGGTCGCTATGAGTCGGATACTGACTCAACAGCACCCAACAACAACAACAAAGTCAGTGTGGGCAGCTGAGGACCTGTACCCTTTTGTGGGTTTGTTAGTGTTCTCTGGCCTATAAGTGGTAGAAGTTTGGTGTCATGCATTCCAAATCTGTTAGTGGTCATGTTTTTCTGTTGAACTGTTTTCTACCAATGACATAGTTATTTATTTGTTTGTTTGTTTGTTTGTTTGCAGTACTGGGGTTTGAACCCAGGGCTTCATGCTTTGCATGCTGGACCACTGAGCTGTACCCCCCCAACCCATTTGTTTACTTTTTTTTATTTTGTGGTACTGAGGGTTGAACCCAGGGCCTCGTGCTTGCATGTGTTGCAAGTGCTGGACCACTGAGCTGCACCCCCAGTCCATTTTTTTTACTTTTGAGACAGGGTCTCACTAAATTACGCAGACTGCCTCTGGTCTCGAACTTGCGATCCTCCCGCCTCCGCCTCCCTAGCCGCTGGGATTACAGGCGTGCCCCACCACGCCCAGCCATGACATAGTAATTTGATAGGCCGTCTAAAGGGTAATATTAGCTACCTATTGCTGGGTGACAAATTACCTCAAAACTTAGAGATCTGGAACAACAAAGCCTTGTTACCTCAGTTACCGCGGTCAGGAATCTGCACTGCCTAGCTGAGTGCCTGTGGCTGGAGTCCCTCCCGGCATTGCAGTCTAGATATCGGCCGGGCCAGGCCAGGCCACGTTGGGGTCTTGTCTGGTGGTGGCTCAGCTGGGGAAGGATTCATTTGTTCATGGGCTGCTGGACTCCAGGCCTCAGTTCCCCCCTGGCAGTTAGCTATGTGGGCCTCTTTGGCGGGGGCAGCTCACAGCCCAGCAGCTGGTCTCCCTCAGAAAGCAAGGGAAAAGAGCCGGGCGCAGTAGCGCACACCTGTAATCCCAGTGGCTCGGGAGGCAGAGGCAGGAGGATCGCAAGTTCGAGACCAGAGGTAGTCTGCTTAACTTAGTGAGACCCTGTCTCAAAAAGTAAAAAAAAAAAAGGGGAGGAGGCTGGGGGTCCAGCACATGCAAAACATGCAAGTGTGAGGTCCTGCATTCAACCCCCAGTACTGCAAAAAAAAAAAAAAAAAAAAAGAAAAGAAAAGAAAAAGAAAGGAAAAAGGCTGGCAGCCACCGTCATGTTTAATCTAATCTCTGAAGTATTGCCCCAATACCTGCACCCTCTACTTGTATAGGTGGAGGACACGCCTGTGAGGATGAAATGTGCCGCAGGCGGACTAGGAGTATGGGCAGCTTGCCCGGCTCTCAGCAGACCCCTTGGGAAGGGTGAGGCCCCTAGCACTGCAGTGCCCCTCTCCACGATGCCCCTGGTGCACTCCTGTGTCCCCAGTGGGCTGCTGCGGACTGCTGATGCATGACTGGGCTCTGGGCTGGGAGCAGCCTGGCAGGAGCCGGCTAGGTCAGTTACACCCGTCCCTGAAGCCTGGTGAAGCCCTATGAGGAAGCAGATGCCCCACTGGCACATGGGGCGGCCTGTGAGCAGTGCCTGCCCTGCCCTCCCAGAGCATGGGTGCGGCCGCGTCCCCTGTGAAAGGCCCTTTGCCTCTCCCCTCCTTCATATGCAGGGGGGCAAAGTGATGCCAGTTCCCAGAGATGCCATCCCTGAAGACTCTGACATCTGATACCTGGTGTCTGGAGCCACTCGCCCCCTTTGCCCCCTTCCTGGCCGTTGAGGTGGAGCCTGCTGCCTTTCCATGGGGCCTGGCACTGGAGCTGGCCCAGGGCCACAGATGTGCAGGAGGCCGTGCTGCCAATACTAGTGCTGTGTCCTGTCTCTGTCCTCTGGGATCTGGGGGCTGCAATTCCAAGGATGGCGTGGGGAGGGCTCACTTTCAGCTGATTTCCTTTGGCTCACTGTGTTCTGAGGGCCAGCAAAGCACCGGGCCCTTTGAGAGATGAGGACCCAGCCCTTGGGAGGCCAGTTCCTACCTGCACCCAGACGCCTGGCGAGTTTCCCCTACCATGCATAATCCGGATGGGGTCAGTGGCATCATGTATTTATCAGTGTCTGAACGATTTTGGAAGCTCTGGGTTCGGGAAGTTTGCTGGCTTTAGGTCATCGGCTGCAAGCTCTGTGTGTGTGTGTGTGTGTGTGTGTGTGTGTCTGGCCGTCCGTCGATCCTTCCATTCTGAGGGAGTGGGATTTGAGAGCGAGCTAGCGATTCTGTCAGGCGCAGAACTGGTTTCCCTTCGGAGCTTCCCAAGAGCTTCGGAAGTGTGGACACGTAGGAGGCTGTCCCAAAGCCACGGCTGTGGACTTGATCTGTGGCTCTGTGAGATCTGTGCCTGGGGTCCCCATTGGAGGGGCAGAAACACCTGTCCGCGAGTGTGGAAACCAGATCACTGACAGCCTGCCCCACACTACACAGCAAAACCCGGAGCTGAGGCATTTGGAGCCACAGAGCAGGCACTGTGTGCTGTCAACCCCATGGGCTCCGTGGCTCCCTGGGCAGTGTGGACCCGTCTTTCTTTTCTCCTGCATATCTGGCATTAGCATGGAGACATTTCCCAGTTAATGCAGAGGACACAGTGCAGCGCAATCACCACAGTGAACACTGCCCAGATTTGGGCCACAGAACACACTAAAAGACCTGGGAGGGACCTCTGTCTCTTCCCTTAGAATTAAACCAAGTCGGTCAGGAGCTGCTCCCTGGGTGTGGCTGGAGGTGGGCTGATGGGCCTGCCAGCCTCTTGCCTGCCTGGCATGGAGCCTGTCCACCAGTGTGTGCTGCGTTTGCGGGGTGAGTTTGGAGGGTGAGATCTCTCCCCTCACAGCAGGCTCAGGGTGATGTGCTACCTCCTAAGGATGCCCAGATTCTTGACAACCTGGGCAATGTAGGGGCTGCCCTTCCCCACAGGCAGGTCTTCTCCGAGGTGGTCCTGAGCCTCCCTAAGTCTCACTGGTGCACTGCCTCAGAGGGCTCCTTGGGAACTGTTAGCCCCCGCGTCAGCAGGCTGCCGTGAGTCTGCTGGGGCTGCCTTGAGACAGGAAGGACACAGGCAACATCGCCTTAACAATAGAAGCTCACTTTTCTCCCGCTTGTAGAGACTGGAGGTCTATGTTCAAGTTGTCAGTAAGGTTGTTCGTTAGAAGGGCTGGGAGGGAAAAGGCTGTTCTAGGCCTTTCTTCTTAGTTCGTAGATATGTCTTCTCCTTGAGTCTCCATCAGCATTCCTCTCTGCATATTTCTGTCCAGATTCCTCCTTTTAGGAGGACACCTGTCATTGGATTAGGGCCCACCCTCGTGCCTCTGTTTGGCTCAGCTGCCTCTCTAAAGACCTAGCTCCAGATGTAGTCACTTTGAGAGGTACTGGGGCTGAGAACTTCAACGCTTCGATCCATGACAGGACAGCTGCAGTCGGTGTGACCCGTGGGCATTTAGTTACATTCCTCTGGAGGGTTGAATTGACAACAAGCTCAGAGCTGTGCAGGCTCAGGCAGGCGTGGAAGGTTGGCAAGCCAAGAATGCCCTCTCCTCCCATTTTAATATGGCACCTGGCCCAAGGACATACACTTAATATCCAGGTATCCCAAATTCTTGGAACCTCTTTCCCCTATCAGATACCTGGCATAAGCTCAGATGGGCACAGCATCCCCAGAACATAGCTCAGAGCAGGTTTTTAAATGGCCATTACCTTGTCAAGAATTCTTTAACAGGATTTCATGTAAAATTTGATCCTTGGCCATTAGCCCGGGCGAGCTGCAATCGTCTGAAAGGGGGATGGTCTTCATGTGCACCGTGTCCGCCTTCATCGCCCAAATGTCCCTGCGGCTTAATATTGTGACATAGGGGGCTTATCAGAAACCCAGGGCATCACGATAGTTTTGTATCCCAGGGAGAGTCACACCACAGGCCTTTCCCATCCCCTGTTCCTGTTTAGCAGCGTCTCTCCCCCAATGAGATAGATACATAATCTTAGCTACACCCTGGAACATTCTGAGCTATTGTTGTTGTTAGGTGCCTTCTAGTCGGTATCCAACTCCTAGGGACCCTATGTACAACAGGCAAAAACACTGTTGTCAGTGCTTCTTTGCTGTTCATAGGGTTTTCAATGGCGGATTGGTTTTTGGAAGTGGGTTGCCAGGTCCTTCCCCCAATTCTGAGCAATCGTAAATGTTTAAATGGGATTGCTTACCCGTCAGAGAGAGGGCTAGGGCTTAGCTCAGTGGGTAGAGCGTGTGCTGCACTCTCTGAGGACCTGGGTTCGATCCCCAGCACGGCAAAAACAAGAGACGGATGTGGCAATCCACTCCCCAAGCAATCCTGGAAACAATCAGCAATCGAAAACCCCGTGAGGGTCGCTATGAGTCGGACGCGACTGGACAGCACCTAACTACAACAACACACCCATCAAAGAGTCCAGAGCCAGAGCTCACTATGAAGCAGATGCATGGTTTCAAGAAGAAACTACTTCAGCAGGAAAACAGAAGGAGGTCTTTCGAGGCTTCTTGTTGCTTCTCACATTTGAAGATGAATTCTTGTGACAATAGGAGTGCCACTAGTCCTCTCCCCCCCGCCCCCATCAGACTCAGGAGCCACCTTCCCTTCGGTTGCAGTCCTGGATAGAAACCCCGCCCCTCATGCCCCTGTGCTCCATTCTCCATGCTAAAGCCATATTCAGCAAAACATATAGCTGCAAGCTGTTCTATTTCATACTGTGAAATAGCTGTGTAAACCAGGCTTTTCCTTTTGTAACGATTCAGTTTGAAAGATGAGATCTAGGAAGAGCTGCTTTCCATCAGAAGACTGTGAGGTCAGGATCGTCCGGTCCCTGCTCACCACTTTCATGAAACTTGCAGGAGACAGGGAGCCACACAGGCTCATGGGGGCCTGCCCAGCTCCAGCTGAGGGCTCTGCACCGCAGGGGAAAACACCGCGGAATTGGGATGTTTGGAAAGATCCAGGCATCACAAGACAGCTTGTTCCCAGGCTCAGGGCGCCTCTCCTGTGTGCTGCTCTGTGCACCCAGGGACACCTCATTTGATGGGAGGATGCCTCCCCTCCCCACCCCCAAACAAGTAGACCATTCTGTACCACCCGGTGCCCAAAGCTCGTGCCTAGAATCATTGGCCACAGACTGGGAAGTGCAGGGCTGAGCTGTGGTGTCAGAGGGGGGCCGCCCTGGCCTGGGCACAGGGTCTGAGCAGGGTTGCTCCCAAGTCTTTTTTGATTCAGGGTTCACCCAGCCACTCTGGAACCTGGCTGGCACTGAAGCTGGGAGGCCGAGTTCCTGCTCCCTCGAGCAGGTAGGCCTGTTTGGAGTGAGCACCTCCTACTGTTTCTTGTTGAGGGTCTCTCTGCAGACACTTGCCTTTTGAAAACAAGAACCCCAGCCAGCACCCACAGGAACCTTATCCTCTCCAGGTGGGCAAGCCTTTTGGATCTTACCGGGCTTTCCTGGCCACCAGGGGGCCCACGTGCCCCACTCGGTTGTCCACGTGGAAGCGGGCAGTACCTAGGATTCTGGTTCTAGTCCTGGATTAAGAACAAAGCCCCTCTCCATATGGTTTGGCACAGGGTGAGAGGCACTAGTGGTGTCAGAGCCTCGAGGAGCAGGGAGGGCTGCCTGGAAAAGGCAGAGTCGGAGCTCCTTGGGACCTTTCAGGATCTCCAAGTATGGGCGCCATGTCTTTCCAGAAACAGCCAACTCAGGCCAAGGGACAGCTGTGCATCCCAGTGGCATCCCATCACCATGGCAACTGCGACTTTGACATGATGGTTAGAAAGGGTGGGTGCCCTATGGAGGTGTGAGTATCTGCTAGGCCATGGTGTCCCCTCCACTGTGGCATCACAGCTGGGGTTCCCTGCTAGCCTGATGCAGGGAGCAGATGACCGCATTGTTGGCCTCTTAGAACTCGAAAAGCTGGTGGTCAGACCATGGTCAGCGGTGAAGTGGAAGAGGCTCTGCCGATCACAACCCGTTCCTAAATAAGGTTGGGAAACCCCCTTTTGCCTTATTGTTGTTGTTAGGTGCCATCGAATCAAGTCTGACTCAGCAACCCTCATAGGTTTTTCAATGGCTAACTGTTTCGGGATTGCCTTGGGAGTGGGTTGCCACGTCCTTCTCCCGTTTCGAGGTGCTGGGAATCAAACTTGGGGCCTCAGAGACTGCAGAGCAGCGCTCTACCAACTGAGCTAAATCCCAGCCTTTTGCCTTACCTCCCTCCAAATCAGTGTCTTCCGGCGGGGGGAAGTCATATATTCTGAGATCCTCCCCATCTCTACAAAGGGATCCCAGGGGTTAAGGAAAATCGAACATTTGCCCGCTAATGAGATGTGTGGTCCCCTGGAAGCTGTAGTTGGTAATGGAAACCCTGACGGGCCTTGCACAGTTGCACAGCCCGGTCCCCCCACAGCCCTGTTGCAGCCAAGTTGTTTTCATTTTTCATCACTGGCTCACAGATAGATCTTTAAACATAAGAAGCACAAAGCATAATGGAAAATTACCCTTCAGGGTGACCTGTGACTCCCTGTGGGTTGGGGACCCCACACCCGTCCTGGGTCAGGAGCCTCCCTGCTCCTTGACCCACCTCCCTTCAGCTTGATCTGGGTCACCCACCCAGCTCTGAAAGGAGCCTCAGCTCCCGCACAGGAGCAAGACAAGAGGAGGAGCTTGGCCCCCTATTCCCTCCCCAGCATCCTCTGCTGGAAGGGAGATTGGAGGTGCCTTTGGTCCCTCTTCCCTCCTCAGATGGAGGGGAAATGGGGCGGCAGCATCCCATCCACCAACTTAGGCCTTTCCTTCAGGGCATCTGGCCTGGTTTTCTCTCTGTTCTGCTAGAGCCCATGTCACTGAGGAAGGCCAGGCAAAGCCCCTGCATCTTTGCAGCTTGGGGCCGGCCGGCCAGGCAGGGAGAGCAGCGCCCTCTGCTGGCCTCCCCTGGGCTGAGCCTGCTCCCGGGAAGGACTGAAACAGCAGAAGGTCGGGCCCCCTGGGGTAGTTTCCATTGCTTTTGATCCAGGGCAAGTGCAGGCTGTGGAGAGGCAGCCCCGGCACTGGCTCTCTAGATTCCAGTGTTAATAAGAATGAGCAGCTGAGATCTCACAAGGAAGGTGGACAGTCCACAAAGGTAGTCAGGAGCCTCTTAGCTAAAATTTTAAACACCAGAGCCAAATGTCTTTAAAAAAACTAATCTCAAACTGGGCACTGTGGCACATGCCAGTAATCCCATCAACTCCAGAGGCTGAGGCAGGCAGGAGGATCACAACTTGGAGGCCAGAGGCAGCCTGCCTAACTTGGCAAGATCCCATCTCAAAAATTAAAAAAGAGAAAAATGGAGAAGGAGTAGGGGGGCTTCTCAGTGGGGGAGCACTTGCCTAGCATGCTCGAGGCCTTTGGGTTCAACCCCCAGTACTGCAAGAAATAGTTAAGAGAAAAAAAAAAGCCTCAAGACTTTAAAAAGTTTGAGATTTCATGTTACAATCTGGTAAGTAACCAACTAATTCCTATTATTGCCTTTAATGGATATTGAAATACAGATGTAATTCATATGTGTTAGATTAAATTAAAGTTGCCTTGTTATTGTTGTTAGGTGCCATTGAATCGAGTCCCACTCATAGCGACCCTCATAGGGTTTTCAATGGCTGATTGTTTCGGGATTGCCTTGGGAGTGGGTTGTCACGTCCTTCTCCCATTTTGCGGTGCTGGGAATCGAACTCGGGACCTCAGAGACTGCAGCTCAGCGCTCTACCAACTGAGCTAAATCCCAGCTCCAAAGGTGCCTTAGAAATGTTAAATCTTCCATTCCCATTTCACAAACAGAAATAGCTTAATGATAAACGTAAGTAATAAATATCTTACGGTGCACATTAATATGAAACTTGTATCTTAATGTTATTGTAACATTATACCTTAATCATATATTATCAAATATGTTGTAATTAAGTGACTAATAAGTGTAGCATGTGACCTCCAGGTAGCTCTGTCCAGGAAGTATGGGCTGGTGGCTCTTCCATGGTCCACCCTCTGGTCCAGGCTATCAGTAGCTGTCAGATACTTGCGCTTTCAAGACTCTGGATGCCTCCTCTCCGCACTATTCACTTTTACTTGCTCAGAAAATCCTTTCTTGCGCTGTGTCACCAAAGGCAAATAGCCTGGCCAGGTGGAACTCCTGTCCCCCACAATTCAAATTCCTCAGCCCTACAGCAGATTGTCATGCCAGAGGAAAGAGCTGGGGGACTGAAGGAGCGGACATGAATCTGTGTTCATAGTACCACGTCTAAATACAGCAGGAATACAAGGCGTCGTTTTTACGCCTCTTCATTTGAATGAAAGTTTACTTACTTGCTTTTGTCCCCCTTGTTTTGCCACTGTTATTAAAACAAATATACTTATTTTCAAGGCATATTCAGGAGACAAGTGCTTTAAAAATGTGTGAAAACTCTCAATAAGAGAACATCTCGCTTTCTGTAGCATGTGAAGGCTCAGACTTAATTTCCATTATGACCCAAATAAAACAGCCAATTAGGAAAACTGGGAATTCTTTCTGCTTCTATCCTCTGTCCTTGATTATAGCTTTTAGCAAGTGAAAATATTTGGAATTCTTGAGGCTTTTATTTAACATTCGGAAATGTATTTGCATGTGCCAACAACCCTAACCCAAAGCTCGATTACTCCACTTTGTTGACCCAGAAAAGCATGGGATTTAAAGTTGCTCCCCTCTCTTTGCTGTGACAGCCTTTGGCCCGGTAATGATTCTCTACTGCCATTGTGGAGCCCATGTACTAAGAGACTCGCATTGTAGGTTTCTTTGACTTTGACATTACAGACTATGTAATTTACAGAGTCTATGTTGCAGTACCTGGGTGTCAAACCGAGGACCTGGCGTATGCTAGACAATTGCTCTACTACTGAGCTGCACTCCCAGCCCCGTTGTTGTTTTTTCATGTGAGGCAGGATCTCACTAATAAGATGCACAGCCTGCCTCTGACTTGAAGCTTGCAATCCTCCTGCCTCAGAGGCCTCTCGAGTTTCTGGGATTACAGGCATTCACCTCAGCGCCCAGCATTGCAGATTCCTTTTTGTTTGTTCATTTGTGCTGGGGATCAAACCAGGGCATCGCTCATGCCAGGCAAGCCCTTAACCGCTAAGCAACATCTTCAGCCCCACAAAAACTTTATTTTGAATTTATTGGTCATTTCAAAGCCCCTAACTTTATTTTGGTGCTTGTTAGATGGAAAGAATTTTTAAAAATACAGGCCCACATTTCTTTCATCTCATACCCAAATTCTAAAAATCGCTGCAGGTGACAGAATCTGACCTAGGCTAAATTATTGACAGTATATTTTTATAATCTATTAATCCAGTTGAATCAGTATGATCACATGTTCTGGTATGAAATTTTGGTATCCCTATTTTTATAGTATGAAATTGTAGTTGATTTGGGGGTAGGCTATGGTAGATGCTATAAGCAGGGTGCATTACCTTTTTAAACTCCAGGCACTTCTGGATTCTGAAGCGTGCCTAGCCTAGGGGCATTGGGAAAGGTTGTGGATGTGTGATAAGCACGGCTGAACTAAGTGAGCGCATGTGTCTCCTGAGGTGCCAGTGTTGCGTCAGCCCCGGGGGACAGATTGAGGTCATCTAACCAGGGTGTTTGGGAGAAGGACCTGGCAACCCCCTCCCAAAAATCAATCTGCCATTGAAAACCCTATGAACAGCAGAGAAGCACTGACAATAGTGTTTCCCCTGTTGTACAGAGGGTCGCTATGAGTCGGATACCGACTTGACGGCACCTAACAACAACAACAACAACCAGGGTGTGACCCAGTCACCCCAGGGCTGGACTGCCGGGCATTCCCTGGGGAAAGATGGGCTCCCTCATCTTGCTGGATGTTAGGCTGGCCCAGCTCAGGACTCTAGAGTGAGGCTTTGACGTGTATCTCAGGCAGGGTCCCCTGATTGTCTCCAGGGCCTGGTCGGAGGGGCTCTGGGGAGGGAGCCTTCCGTGCACACCTTTTCAGCCACTTGATGGCTGAACTGTGTGCACAGTCTTCCCCACTCAGGCAAAAAAAAAAAAAAGCCACATTTGCAAAACCTCCTAAGTGATCAAGAAGCCACTGTCTGAGTCAATCCAGGCTGCTCCAACAAAAATGCCCTGGACCGGTGGCTTGAACACCAAACACTTCTTTCTCCTGGTTCTGGAGCTTAAGATGTCTGAAATCAAGGTGCTGCCAGAGAGGGTCCACCTCCTGGCTTGTAGTCTGTGCTGTGCTACGGCCTCACCTGAGACAGATTATCTACTTATAAGAATAAGAACACTAATCCTATTCATGAAGGTGGAACCTCTGGAGTCACCCAAGACCCCACCTTCGAATAGCACCCCACTGGCAATTAGGCTCAAACATTTATGAATTCAGCATTTGACGGGGACGGATTTGGTTGTGGGGAGGGGAGACCACCAATCCATCCACAAGAATCGTTTTGAAAACTGACTCCGGTAAGCTCATTTCCCATTAGATCTTCCGCAAAAGCTTTATTTCCTCCTTTCAAGAAAAGGCTTAATAATTTTGTTATTAATTTTGGTGTCCCGGCTGCTTATTTCAGCAAAGGCCATGAGGCCTCTAGAACATTCTTTGTTGTGTCTGAAGGCTCTACCCAGCTCCCTTCACCAGAAAGGATTCTGTCAGGCCTGCTTGGCTTCTGAAGCTCACGGGATGGCTCCGTGGAAGTGTTGTGGGCACCACTGGCTTTCTCTCTAGGGGCAGAGGGTGCTGGCAGGGCGGCCAGCGTTCTCAGGGCGCTGTCCAAAGCCGCCGAATCTGCTCACGTGCACCACACCAGCAGGATCCTCGCCTTTTCTGGATGCGTGCTGCTTCCTCACCAGCACCCCGAGAAAGCCTTGTCCTGCCCTTGGGGACGTCCGCCTGGGGAAGGTGGGACACCCTGTGCATCCATGCTGCAGTCTGGGCTGCAGGGGTTTCTCTTGAGCTGCTCCCCTTTTATATCCAGGCCTCACTTTGTGCTTAACAACAGAGTGTTTTCTGAGACCCCAGGGACTGCCTCACTGGAATTTTTCAGAGCTGGCTTAACTATGTTAATATTAACTCATCAGACTATTGCAAAATGTGCTCTTTATGAATATAATGTCCAAGTAGATTTCCTTAAAAGAATTGAAAGCTATCATCGGGTTTAACCAGTTTGGGAAGAATTTTCATTCTGAAAGACACCATTGAAGACATCACTTACTCTGTAAATCAGCTTCCCCGCCCCCTGCCGCCTAATCTTTATGAAGACAGGAACTAGAAGAAAGAAACTTAAGAGGATCTTGACAACTTATTTGAGACTTAAAAACCATGAGGGCTGGTTTGTGCTACATAGCCACGCAGTGGTTCGGTCTGGGCAGGTGGTGGCTGTTGGTACCATTTAAAAAATTTACCCTGAATTGAGCTTGTGGGATAAGGAGAATCCTACCATTTCTTTTGCCCTTAATTGCGCATGGTTTTGTTTTCAGTTTGTTATCAAAGCAGGTGGTTTTAAAATGTGATGTTCTTCATTTTTTTACTCTCTTTTCTTACATCTCATATTTCTCTTTGACACCATCATGAAACAAATCTTATACACCTGTAGCTTCTAGTAGCGATCAAGACTCTCCAGGTGGCCTTCTTATGCATGCATCTTTTTGACACGTAATAATCTCGCCTTATCCCTGGGGAATTTTGTTCCAAGTCCCCCAGTGGATGCCTGATACCATGGATAGTACCAAATATATATTTTTTTCCTATATATACACATACCTATGATTAACTTTGGCTGCAGTGGTAGCCCTGTGGCATCCGATCCCGTCAGATCTTGGAAGCTAAACAGGGTCAGGCCTGGTTAGTACCTGGATGGGAGACCACCTGGGAACACCAGATGCTGTAGGCTTGGGAGCAGGACCTGGCAACCCCCTCCCAAAAATCAATCTGCCATTGAAAACCCTATGCACAACAGAGAAGCACTGACAATAGTGTTTCCCCTGTTGTACAGAGGGTCGCTATGAGTCGGATACCGACTTGATGGCACCTAACAACAACAACAACAACAACATGATTAACTTTCACCTTTTTACTTAGAGGAAGCACTTTATGGCTTTTCTCTGACACAACCAAATTGCCACCATCATGATTCTTGAGCTTTGGGGCCATTACTAAGTAAATTGTTACTTGAACACATGGATTTCAACACCGTAAGAATTGGTCTGATACCGAAGATAGCTACGAGGTGACTAACGGGCAGGTAGCATATACAACATGGATGCCTGGGGAGAGGGGGTGTTTCACATGGTAAGACAGTGCAGGATGGCACAAGATTTCATCACACTACTCGAGAATGTAAAATTGAAAAGTTAGGAATCATTTCTGGAATTCCCATTTAATATTTTTAGACTGGCTGACTTCTGAGCAGCCCATCCTACGGTCTATATGTAAGGGCATCTCCTTTCCATTTCTCTCAATAAAGTCACTTTCTACTTTTCTCGTGGTACTGGGAGAGGGAGGAGCTGAACCCAGGGCCTTGTGCATACTTTGCAGGTGCTATACCACTGAGCGCGCCCCTAGTACCTTTCTCATTTCATATCTTGAGACAAGATCTTGCTAAGTTACTCAGGTTGCCTCCAGCCTAGAACTTGGTGATCCTCCTTCTTCCACTCCCTGAGTTACTGGGGTTATGGGCATGTGCCACAGCACCCAGCTCTCTTTCTAGTTTTTTCTTTCTAGTTTTTTAAAGAAACAGTTGAGCGAGGATAACGGGAGCCAGGGAAAGCGACACCTCAAATATGAGAGGACCACTGTAATTTGAATTTCCTGTCACCAAACATTTTGGATCTAGATCGAAGCTCTCACTTCGAGTGAGCACCATTTTAGGGGCATCTCTCAGCCATGGTTGAGCTTTGGCCTGGGCTTCCTGCGCCTCAGTGTTTGAGGAGAAGGAAGTGTCTCATCTTAGGAGGCTTGGTTTCACGCACCCTTCTTCCTCATGAAAAGACCTGGCTTTCCTCTCAACCTTGAACTTCACTAATGTTTGCTCCTGGCCTCAGCCAGTTCTCCGTCCATTGCCAGGACAATTGTGTGACAGGAGGGGTCGGGGCTGAACCCAAGGAGGGGCAGAAGTTCTCCCAGGCCGGCTGCTTCCCGCCCCATGCTCCCGTGCCCATCCTCCTCTGCTCCTCACAGCCACAAGGACCACTGTCCCACAAGTCAGGTCCACTCCTTCTGAAGCACAGCCTGGCCAAGGCCACTCTCCAAACCGTTTCCAGAACCCCGTCCCCACCTGCAGCTCCACCACTACCATGGCCTAAAGTACCGTTTCAGCAAAAGTGCGAGAGAAGCACACCTTCCTTCTCCTCTTCTTTTCTTCCATATGTGTACTTGCATTTCTTTTCTTGTCAAATATTTTGACTAGGTGGTCAGTCAATGATGACAACAAATCCCATAGCTAGAAGATCGTGACGTTTGAGTAGAGACTGGCTTCAAATAAAGGCCAAAGTTGGTTTCCACAGGGAACTCAAGAGAACTGTGATGACATAAGGGAGCCCAAAGCTGTGGTGGCTGGTGATGTACCGACATGATCAGTGTAGACACCAGCCAAGCGCCATCGTTAGAAAAATGGTTGTGTTCCTTGTGCCCTTGTAAATAGCTTCTTCCTTAGGAGAGCAAAGGAGGAAACGATCACGTTTTATGCATTCTCTTTTCAACAGAAATATTGGCAGAAAGGGATAGAAATCCTGGTCACTGCCTGCCACCGACCCTAGGCTAGACCCAGAGACCAGTGGCTCTACAAGTCCTCATTCACTGCCCATGTGGCTGACTTGACTGTGGGCTGGGGGTCTGCAGAGAAGACCCACAAAAGGTCCCCAGAAAAGCTAAGCATAGGCGTCAGGTGCTTCCTTTTTAAAACAGTGGGACGCAGGCATTTGTGTAAGCTAACGGGCGATCTTCCCTCTGATTGCGTGATCAAGATTCTCCTTATCAATTTTTCAGGAAGCCAGCTAATTATACAAATTAAAATTCAAAGGAAAGCAAAAAGAATGATTACACCTTGCTCCGAGGCTGGGGGAAGGAGGGTATGAAGCTTGCCTTGCCACAGATCATAATGCTGTCGTTTTTCATCCATGGCACTTGACAAATACTAACTAATGAATTCTCTCACCCTTTGGATGAGGCTGCTAGGGTGGAGTGTGTTTCATGCCAGAGTCGAGGGGGCACAGAGGAACGTGGAGCAGACCCCTGACCTGGGCAAAGGAAGAGGTCTGGCCTGAGCTCCCTGGTGGCATGCGTGTTCTTGCAGGCACATGCCTTGCGTCCTTGGGTGTTGGACCCCTGCATCTCATCTCTGCTTTGCTGGAAGTTGGGAACTCCCGTGGTCCATGGTTGCCTTTCAAAAAGAGCCGAACAAGGTGACACTACAGTTCTACAGATGTGTCCTTGTGGCAGCCCCACTCATTTTAGGATAACCCTTGTTGTTGTTGTTAGGTGCCGTCGAGTCAGTACCCGACTCATAGCGACCCTCATAAGGTTTTCAATGGCTGTTACAGGATTGCCTTGGGAGTGGATTGCCAGGTCCTTCTCCCATAGCATAACCCTTACCTCCCTGCTTATCTCCTGGGCTTTCCAGGTGGCAAGGAACTTCCCAGGGTTGGGAAGAGTTTGGTGTCCCTCAGATGTTGCATTCATTATTTATGTAGTCGGAAACTGTGCTTTTTCCTAGCTGTTTTTTGAAAATCAAGTAATTATTGCCATAAATCTTTAGGTTGCTCTTTCAGCCACATTGCTGGGAAATTCGCCATTAAGTACCAGGAACTCGCCTACCTTTTAATAGTCAGACCTGCAGCATGACCCTTGATAAAGTGACTCCTAGTGTTTTGCATAATTGATGACCCCACATCACAGTCCTCACTTTTAACCCTTGAGCCTCACTTTTGTCTCCTGACCCTTCTTTGTAGTTGCTGATAATTTAGGATTTTACCGGGGGAGGGGGTGGTGGGGATATCTTGTATTGTAGTTGTCCTTAAAATAACACTGACATGATTGTACATTTGAAGTAAAATGGAGTCCGGAGAGCGGGTCCTTGATATTCTTCCCATGGTAACGGATGGGAGGCATGCAGTTCACGGAAGCAGTGATCCAAGCACTCGGACATTGGGTAGGGACCCATAATCTCACTCTTCAAAGGCACATTGGATGGGAGCAAATTTGGATCAGACCCCTCCCCTCTCACCTCTTCCCCTGATCCTGAAGCATCATGGGAGAGGCTAGGACAAGCTCGCCAGCCACCGTTCACCCTAAGCCCTACTTCCAGCCCACAAAGTTGGGGCCAGTGCAAGGCCAGCCATCTAGGATGGTGCTCCTGCCAGTGTCTTCAGCAGCCTGCTCCACAATGAAGGAAGGTTCCAGAAGATGGCCCGGGCAAACCTTGGCTGCGTGGCACTGGCCTCCCTCTGAGTTCTCAGGCAGTGTGGGGTGAGGACGTGTGTTGTGCTGAGCTGTGGCCTTGATTTTTAGCCCCCTCAAGGCTGTCCTGGAAAGCCGTGTTGTGAACCACCTTTTGGAAGGCCCCAAGAAGGCCTCCTGTGCAGGCACAGTGAGTGTCTGTGACTCAGGGGATGATGTCTGGGACCTGCTGCCCAGTGTTCTGGAATTGTCCATGAGCCTGACCCCCTTGCCATGCAGCACCTCTGCAGTTGAAAGAAATTAAGGGCAGGTTCCTCTAGCTGTCACTTGGTCTCTGTCCTTGAAGTACAAATGATTACAATTGAGGTTGGTCTGTAATTGGTGTTTTTAGCCCCTAAGTTAAAAGCAAAAGACCCGTAGCTGCCATCGCTGTGTTCGGAATGAATTGACAAATGCCTCCCCCGCCCTCGCTTGCTTCCTGATGCCAGCTAGAAAGCGGAGATGCTGGAGGGGCTCTGGGCAGCCTCCGCCAGGGCTTCGGGAGGAGCAGCACGTGCGCAGACGGCAGGCCCCCTGTAGAAAGGGGCGGCCGAGTCCCAAACGCCCTGTTAGCCTGTGTCCTGAGGTCTCCAGAGAGTAAGGATTCTTTTCTCCTTGTTTCAGGGTTCATAGTGGCGTAATGCACGCAGACTCCTGCGAGTTCCCCTAAGTTCTTAGAGGACTGCTTTGCCTATTGAATCAGAGAGTTGCAAAGTTCGATAAAGAATGGCCCTTGTGGATAAGCACAAAGTCAAGCGACAGCGGTTGGACAGGATTTGTGAAGGTAAGAGCCAGCGGGGTTGGCGGTTTTAAATGAAAGACACGTAGCCCCTCGCCCAAATCCTCAAAGACCTGCCCGCTGGAGATGGCGGTGTCTGTCTGTCCAATACCCCTGACGCCAGGACCCCCAGATCCTCCACGCTAGAGCCCCTCTTCCCGTTCTGCAGCCTTTCACCACCAGGCACCTTCCGCCTCATGTCCTCGTCTGTGCAGACAGGGGGACAAGGCCTGGCTTCTGGGGCAGGGGCGCAGGCTGGGAGGAAAGTGGGAGATTTGGAAGCCGGAGGGCCGCACCTTCCACATCCCTATGGTGATTCTGCATATGAAAGATGCTGTAGATTAGGACTAGCTTTTCTTACTTCCTGAAGTTTCTGGACCTTATCTGTTTTAAATTAAGGTATTTACAATGATGAATTCCAAGGTATTCCTGAGGAGCCCCAGCACTGCCCCTTGTGATGGATTCAAGTTCCTCGTATCTTTGAAAGTGTCTGGAAGTGTTTTATTCACGAAAGGAAAAATAAACATAATTAAAATCTAATGGAAACCCCGGGGACGAAACTCGACATGTTGCCGAAGCACCACCCTCACCTAATTAGCAAGTGGCAAGGAACCCGGAGCCTATGGCTGGGGGTCAGTGGGCCCTGCCGGGGCTAGGCTTGGCTCGTGGGAGTGGGAGTGCCTTCCCCGCAGGGCTGACTGCAGAGGGAAGGAAAGGGGGCTCAGCAGCCCCCTCTGACCACGCCATGAGCACACCATAGTTGGCCCACCGCCTCTCTTGGCACGAATGTGCACCCTCACGCGCCTTCCCCTGCAGCCACCCATAAGGAATTGCTTGGCCTTTAAATAGTTGCAGCTCAAGCCACATGGGGTGAGGACATCAAAGACGTCCTGCTGTGTGCCCCATACCTCCTGAGAGCCGTGTGCAGCGACAGTCCCCTTGGGTCCCCAGGGTTCTGCCGTTGTTGAAGGAACTTGGTGTTTCAGAACGCTGAGTGTTTGCTGCTGTAGACAAACGCTTTGCCACTGAGCTACACCTTCAGCCCTGGGTTTTTTAAATAAACATTCAAAATTGTCAGAAATATTTAAATTTCGTAGAGAGCTTGATAGAATAGTATGATAAACACCAATGTTTCCTTCAAGTGTGTTTATCGATAGATAACACTTGTTTTCTTTTTACAGAGGTGTAGTATACATACATATGGAGAGCACGGATAGGTGAATTTTTTCCAGAACCATCTGAAAAAAGGTTTCAGATGCAGTGGTTTCCCCTGAGTACCTGTGACATATGTCTCCTTTTAGGGTGTCATTCACATAACCACTGTCTGGTAAAGACTGCATGTCCACATTTTGCCCACGCATCTGTTTTTAGCTATTGTGGTTTTTTATGTCTATGCCTATGTAGGAACCGGAAATGGGCTACACATAACATTTGGCCGTCAAGTCCATTCAGTCTACAGAGAGTCCCGAGTAATAGCCTGGCCCTTTAGACTTCCAAAAGCATTGCTGCAATGAAAGAGTTGGAAGCAATTAGTTTGTACAATATTCCATAGTCTGGGTTCATTCGATTGGGAGTGGGGGTAGAACTGATTTTTCACCCCCAGCAGGAAAGCGCTTTGTGGAGGTTGCAGAAAGCCTAAGTAGATTAGGTGGAAGGTTAGTGTCAGGAAAGCCTATCGGGCTGATAGCGCCCCCTCTGCCCAGTTGTTCCACACAGTATTGCATCAGACACAAGCTTCCGTACTGGGTAAACCAGACGTAGGCAGGCAAAGCTACTGTTCGTCCTCTCAGATCTCTCCCAAGTACTGCTCTGCATCTGTGACGTGGAATTTGGAAACAGTTTCTATAACTGCCACTTCAGTGTATCATCTTTACACTCGCATGGTGTTCTAGAAACAGGAGCAGCCACACTGTTGTACGTTCTTGATACCGCTGTCAACAGCTACTAGCTGAAATTACGGCGTAGCTCTTCATCCGTGGCCCTGCTCCTCCAGTGTCTAAGTGGTAGTGACTCCTCCCATTTCCACCTGAGCCAGCCTGGTGAAACCTAAGCAGCGTCTCTGCATGGCTGCTGCTTCCAGAACATTCCTCTGCCTTCTCAGTCCTGTCCATCCCCTTCCTCAGTGAAACATTCAGTTCTCAGGCCCTTTATTGTTGTTGTTAGGTGCCGTCAAGTCAATATCCAACTCATAGCGACTCTCATAGGGTTTTCAATGCCTGACTGTTTCGGGATTGCCATGGGAGTGGATTGCCAGGTCCTTCTCCCATTTTTGCGGTGCTGGGAAATTAAACTCAGGACTTCAGAGACTGCAGCGCAGCGCTCTGCCAACTGAGCTAAATCCCAGCCCCAGGCCCTTTATAGGACTTCTTATTTTGGCCCCAGAGTCAAAACAAGGCAAGGCGACGTGGAAGTTCATGACTCTTCACGTCCAGAGTCTGGCACAGGGCTTGACACCCCAACCTCCCCGGTGGGGTGGCGTGTCGGACCATCTCTGCTCTGAACTCAGGGCACAGCCGAAGACTTTTGCACTCCATCCAAATCGGTTGGAATAACACATATCCTTTCAAGCCGACTTAAAAGCCAGACTTTAATGTTTCTTCGAGTGATCCTTCCGTTTTGATATCGGTAATTTGTTCCTTGCTTTTTCTTCCTGCCCACTATCAAACAACCCTCGAGTGCTGCTGTTGTAAGGATAATTATGGAATGGCCTTTGAGAACACAGGCTGCTCAGGACCAAATGGTGCCCTCGTCTCTCTGATGTATGATTTGATTTAGGTGATGGCTTTGCTCTCCCTTTAGTTTGCTAACATAATTGACGTGGCGCATTTGGAAATTGCACCAGCAAGAGAGTTTGAATACCACATTGGATCGTGCCAGAGCTAGTTTGGTCAAATATTTATTGAGCAGAGATGAGCGCTTGGAATCACCCACCCTTGCCAGAGTGACCCAGAAAAGCATTTTCCACAGCCGTGGGTGTGCAGAGCTGTCATATACAGCGGGGGCTTTGCTGATGACTTTTGTTAGACCCTCTTACTCTGGGTTATAGGGCTGGGACTTAACCTGGGACTCAGTTGGTAGAGCGCTGCTCTGCAGTGTCTGGGGTCCCGAGTTCGATTCCCAGCACCGCAAAAATGGGAGAAGGACGTGGCAACCCACTCCCAAGGCAATCCTGAAAACCCCTAAAATCTGCCATTGAAAACCCTATGAGGGTTGCTATGAGTCGGACACGACTCGATGGCACCTAACAACAACAACAACAACTCTGGATTATGGTAGTCAATCACTGAATACATTCCTTGCCTGTGGCTATTGAGGATATGATTAGGGAAAATAAAACAGATGCATAAGACAAGCGCTGTGGTACTCACCTGTAATCCTAGCTTCTTGGAAGGCTGAGGCAGGACTGTCACAGATTTGAGGCCAGGGTTAGGTGGTGCCAACTTAGCAAGACCTTGTCCCAAAAGAAAGAAGAGGAAGAGGAGAGTGCTGCTCAGTGGTGAAGGACTGACTTGGCCTGGCATCCATGAAACCCAGTTCAACCCCTAGTACTGCAAAAAAAAAAAGAAAAAAAAATAGATACTTCATTTTACTTCATTTTGTTCAGGTATCTTGGAAATGTGGAAAAATTGTTCCAAAGATGATACCAGCTGAGCTGTGATAAGCCTGCTTTATAATGTAGCTCATTCCTCTGCCAAAAAGAAAAGAAAAAGAGCCAGGCACAGTGGCATACAGCCGAACTCCCATGACTCCAGAGGTTGGATCAGGAGTATAGAAAGTTCAAGGCCAGGGGTAGCCTGTGAAACTTAGCAAGACTCTGTCTCAATATAAAAGAGGGGGCTGGGGGTGCAGCTGAGTAATGCAGTGCATGCTTAGCATGCATGAGGTTCTGAGTTCAACCCCCTAGTACCAATCAGAAAACAACAAAGAAGAGTGCATCAGGGAGAGCTGGGCACTGTGACATAGAATGCCAGCAACCAGGAGGCTCAGGCAGGAAGATCACAAGTTCAAGGCCAGAGGCAGCCCAGGCAACTTAGGGAGACCCTATCTCAAATTTTTAAAAACGAGGGAGGGCAGGGAGTGCCACCCAGTTGTAGAGCAGTGGTCTAGCTGAGTTCAGCCCTCCAGCATGGCCCCCATCCCTCCAAAAAAAAAGAGTAAAGAAAATTTAAATCAAGAAAATACTTCAGTGATGGGGTGGAAGAAAACATTTCCCTGTGGCTGTTCTTGATGGGGTCAGCCTGCCATTGTGGAAGCACATCTCCGCAGAGTATTCCCCAAGAAAACAGCACTTTGGTGGTCTTAACATACGTAAGAAACAGACATGTCTGCGGGTCACCAAGGAAGCCAGGCCCACAGAGGGCTCTGTGCTGGGGCGGGGCCAGTGGGACTTCCCCTTGTGCCGCCCTCCCTGCCTGGCCTGGGCCCAGCAAAGCCCACAGAGCAAGATGGTTGTCTTTTCTCCCTGTAGGAGGAGCCAAGTCCACAGTCAGGCCAGAGTCATTGTGTTCTGTTTGTTTTTTTCTTGGATGTTTTTGTTCTGGGTAGCTGTTTGGTTTCACCTGTGTTTTGACTGCGGTATGTGGCTATTCCTCGTCTGGTTTTGTCTGCTTCAGAAGGAATCTGAGTTGTTGTTAAGTGCCATTGAGTTGTTTCCAACTCATAGCGACCCTTACAGGATTTCCAATTGCTGATTGTTTTGGGATTGCCTTGGGAGTGGATTGCCATGTCCTTCTCCCATTTTTGCAGTGCTGGGAATAGAACTTGGAACTTCAGAGACTGCCGAGCGGTGCTCTACCAACTGAGCTAAGTCCCAGCCCAGAATCTGAGTTAGAGAGCTAAAAAGAGCAACTGTAGTGCCACAGTGTGGAAGCCTGCTGTCTAGAAGTATTCCTTGAGCAATACATATTCCAATAAATATCTTTTAAGAGCTTCAAAAAGTAGATTTTAACGATGGAGCTCATAATGTTGCTATACATATTAATTCTATGTTGAGATCAGGCAATTATGTACATTTCCAGTAATTAAGTGATTAGCTATAATTACATTAGCTGTGTAAATATACAATAGTCAACTAGACATGACTCAAAACTCCATAATACAAATAAATATACTAAAACAATGTTGTACTAATGTAAAGATAGAGAAACAGTCATGGACAAGAACGAGATTATTTGCAAGGGATAAGACTTCCCTATGTCGCCTCATCTGATCATGGTTTCCAGGTGAATTAGTGTCACAGCCCCTCCCTGGGGGCATGCCCATACCCCCTCCACTGTCCCCTGGGGAGTAGAGTCATGGGTGCTGCCCTCACCCAGTCTGGCCCCCACTTTCTGCAGCTGAGAATCAGTCAGGTTCGATATTCAATTAATTCTCAGTTAATCATTTTTCAAATGCAACTGTGAGCTTGTTTTCAAGCACAGGGCAGTTTGCTGGTGGGCAGATTTCTTTGCTCACCACGTCTCTGAAAGCATTGTATTAAGGCCACCTGGGTTTTGCTCTGGGGCTTGGGGCGTGTGGTGCAATTGAAGTCAGTGGCTGGGGTGCATTGCCGTCTTCCTGTTTGGTCTTGTGGCTGCTGCTTCAGGATCCCCGCCACCACCGCAGTGAGTCAGACAATCACCCACCAGTTGGCAGTGCCCTGTCTCCGTTGCTACTCAGGCTCAGACCTCCCACAAAGTGCCCTGGAGCCCACCTGGCTTGTCTTGCGAGCTTATTTTACTCTGTGTCTCCTCTTGGTCACATTTGGTGACAGAGTGCCTCTTTTCCTCTGAGGAACCACCTCACCAAGCAAAATGTCCTTGGTTACAGTAGGTCCTAGGGCAGCCATAGACCTGCAGGCTGTGCTCCTCACAAATGCCAGAGAATGTGCGTGAGCTCAGGAGCATCCTCAACCTGATAAACAAGTACTTGGGGTGAGTCAGAACCCCAAGGTACACTCAGCTGCCAGCATCTTGCCCACTTTCCTTTCGCAGAACCTGCGAGTACTAGAGTCCACAGTGAGACTCCCACTGCTCATTGGCATACGCCGAGCTCTCCAGACCTGGTTCGATGTGTTCTAAGGAACGATGGCCTGCAGCTGTACCACTGCGGCCCCCCATTCCATCAGATCTCGGAAGCTAAGCAGGGTTGGGCCTGGTTAGTACTTGGATGAGAGACTGCCTGGGAACACCAGGTGCTGCAGGCTTAGGAGAAGGACCTGGCAACCCACTCCCCCCTCCCAAAAAAAAAAAAGTCAGTCAGTCATTGAAAACCCTATAAATAGCAAAGACGTACTAGCAATACTGTTTTAGCCTGTTGGACATACGGCCACTATGAGTCAGACACCTAACAACAAGCAATGGTTGGCTCTTGCTATTATAGCCCGGGTGTTTTGGCGTGAGCTCTGCTCTGCTCTGGCTCTGGTTCCATCTACAGAGGGGCCTCGTGGGCCATCCTGAGATTCGAGCTCCCCTTCTGTGTCCAGCAAGAACTTGGGTGAGCGCTCAGCACTGGGCTGTGAAGCAGTGAGGAGGGAAAGCATGCTGGACGCCAACCCGTAGTCGTCCCAGTGGGTTTCCACACTGCTTGTCCCTCTGCCCACGTTTCCCACTCATCGGAGGGACTGGAGCGCCTGTCGGTGTTGTTTTCCATGTCCTGGTTGGAGAGGTGTATGTGCCAAGAGGGTCCTTTCCTTCCCTTTGGCACCTGAATTCTAAGACCTGCAAGGGAAGTAGACAGTGATCTCTTCGTGTTCTGAAGACTGTCTTTACAGCTACAGTGCACCCCCTGGCCGGACCACCAGCCCCGTGTGCCGGTGGTCTCTGGGTCAGGTTGAGTTGGCCAGGGTCTCTGTTACAGAGCCACCAGTACTAGGGAAGGAAGCTGTCTGTCGCTCTCCAGCCTGTGCATCAGGTCGAGCTGCTTGCAAATGCAGCTGCTTTGGGCTTCCCTGTGAGTGTAGGTTCAGATACTGAGTGGTCCTAGGGGGGGTTTCCTCATGGTCCCGCACACGTCTCTGTCATTTATCCCCATCACACCGCACCCTCCAGAGGTCAAGGGCTGTCGACCAACATCAGGTCCTCTGTGCCTCAGAAAGTGGCATGCTCAGAGCTCGAATTACAGCTCTTGCCTCACATGAAATGAAAAGTGTGGTGAGTGAGCAGGGCGCGGTGGCACATGCCTGTCATCCCAGTGGCTCGGGAGGCGGAGGGAGGAGGATTGCAAGTTTGAGACCAGAGGCAGTCTGCGTAACTTAGCGAGACCCTGTCTCAAAAAGTAAGAAAATGGGCTGGGGGCACAGCTCAGTGCCCCAGCACTCGCAAAGCATGCAGGCTCAAGGCCCTTGGGTTCAACCCCCGGTACTGCAAAAAAAAAAAAGTGTGGTGAGTGGAGGAGGGTCATGTTGAGTAAGGAGAGGGCTCCCATTGAGGACTCGGCCGAAATTATGGTCTGTCTGTGCAGCTAGATGTCGTAGATTATTTCTGTGGCATTTTTCTCATCTTGAGAGAGAGCAGAGTTATTCAGACTAGGGGCAAAATGACAGAGGTCAAACTGAGAAAGCTTCAGGGCAAATGGTTATTTGAGCTGGACCATGGTGCATGGGGATGATCGGAGCATAACAAACCAAACAGGAAGGAAGAACTTCTGGAATGTTCTGAGCCCAATATAGAAGAGGAGACAGAACAGCGTGGCATGGTGGAGGGAAGAAAGGCAACCTAGAGGGCGTGGAGTCAGGTGCTACTGATGTGGAGAACGTCAGGAAGAGTTAGCCTGGGAAGGGTGCACAGAGAGGAGGAAGGGGTTCACTGGCCACCTGCTGTGAGCCAGGTGGGTGCCATCCCAGTGAGAGGTGGCCAAGGCCTGCATCCATCTCACTGGGACAGAGGGTCCCCGCAGTCAGCACGGCTCCACCGGCCAGTTCAAGATTCCCCTTGGACGTGGGAATCGGTTCTCAGAAATTTAGAGTGCATCCAGAAAGCAGTCTAAAACAACGCACGAGCCTTTGATGTCAGTTAAAATGTTGGGTTACCGAGGGCTGGGACAGTTGGGCTTGCAGCTAACCTTGCAAGGGTCGTCGATGGTGAGGCACCACCCCGCTCTTCAGGTTTTCCCTGGACTGTTGCAGGAATGCTGCAGAGCCTTGGTGGTCCACACTAGGAGCAGGGAACAGTGCCATCTTGCAGCCAAGGGTGTGCTGTCACCTGGTTCCCTGATGACTGAAAGGACGTGTGCCCAGTTCTCATGTTCTCTCTGCTCGCGCCATTCAGACCGAGGGTGCCTCCAAATCTCGCCAGTCCCGTGGCACTGTTGAAAGCCACGGGACTTCCCCTGCTTCTGAGTCAGATTAGCACAGGCACCACTTTGGTAGGGGACACTGAGTGGACAGAGGAAAGGACGCCTTTTTGAAGGCACAAAACAGTTTTGAAATGCACACTCTACAACACTTACCTTGACAGAAACATGGGGAAAAATCTAGCCCAGCCTCTCCACATCTGAAGGAGGAAGTGGGTGTGCCACAGACCCACTTTGGGTTCTGTCTCGGCGGGAACACAGTGTGTAACCCACTGACCTCATCAGCTTCCCTGGGGAGGTGCCAGCTGTGGGAGATGGGGGCCGTGCCCTCAGCCAGGTGTTCAGCAGATGCGGAGGAGAAGACTCCAGGGGGGTTCTCATGTCCACCTTCACTTTCAGGGCTTCCTTGGTCTCATGGTCCAGGGGTTGGACAAGGACTAGGGCATGAGAGCCTTGGCCTGACGTTGGTGCACCAACAGAAGGGCACAGTGCTCTGCGGGGCTGGCTGCCTCCCAGGCACGAGCTGTCCCTCAATAGGCCTTGGTCCGATCCCTGGTAGCATCTGTCCCACCAAGTGGACAAGGAACACCACGGCTATCCAAGGACAGGCAGTTGGGCCAAGGGACCTTCACCTTAGAACCCAGCATTGAGATTGGCTGGTTCCGCCTCAGCTCATTTTTTGTTGAAAGCAATTAGACCCTCAGGGGAATCTTTCCCCAATCTGATGGCTCCAATCAGATATGAAATGCTCGTTGAGGATTTGTCTGGGGACTGCTCGATCGGGGGTGGGGGTAGCTGGTCCCCACACTTGCTTCCCTTTCCCACTCTTCTGTAATGGTCTGGATCTCTGTAGGTCTCTAAATTTGTGAATTCACGTAAGGGAAGTCAAGAACGAACTTCAGGAAGGTAGTGCCTGTAACCCTCAGCTGAGTATTTGGTTCATCACTCTTAGCTTTTTGTTGGGCTTATTTTGCCTGTAAGCGCATTTGGGTTGTCTTTCTTAATTTTCAAAAGATAGACTTTTTGCTTTAGACCATCTTATTTTTACTTTGTACAATTTTCAACGGGCTGGGGTTTAGCTCAGTTGGTAGAGCACTGCTCTGCACTCTCTGAGGACCTGGTTGGATCCCCAGCTCGGCAAAAATGGGAGAAGGGTGTGGCAATTCACTCCCAAAAACAATCCCCAAACAGCCACCCATTGAAAACCCTATGAGGGACGCTATGAGTTGGACCCAAGAACAATTTTTTATAGAGTCCTTGCCGGATTATAAAGTTAAGTCCATGAGTCTCGCTACTTTTTCAGAAATTGGTCCCATCTCACCGTTTTTTAGACCAGATGAGGGTTTTCAGAAAAGCAGCCCTTTCTGGTTAGAAATCCCCCAGTGTTTGGAAAAGTGTGAGTCCAGGTACAGGTGTTTCTGCCTAACAGAGGAAAGCATCTGTCATAATATTTGGTGAGTTACAGAGCCAGGCTGCGTGAGTTTGGGTGGCTTCCAAGCGGAAGAGGCCGCAAGATGATAGGCCCTGGAATCCAGACCTCTTGGTTAAACAGAGGAGGTGGCCCAGCCCTGGAGCTGGCCCTCGGCTGCTGCCGCTCCCCTGCCATCTCGCCTTGTCAGAAGCCCATCTGAAAAACGTTGCTGGTTTCTCATGAGCTACTGGGTTCACGGCCTTCTTTGTAATCCTGTTGGACTTGAAACCTTGGGTGTAACACTCTGTGGCAGTAGGCTGGGGAGGCACCACTGGCCACTCCTACCAAAAGATATGGCATGGGATTTGTTCCCAGTTAGCTCCCTAAGTTGATCTCTGAAGGGGCCTGTCTACACCATGAGCGGGGTCACATTGGCTATCGCCCACCATACCTCATTTTTTCAACACAAGAAGAAAGAAAAGGAAAAGGCAGACGGTTCGTACCAAAGCACCAGGCAGTTGGCACCTGTGAGTTGCAGGCTGGGGTCCTGCCTCTGACAGGAGCCCAGTGCGTGGTAACGCCCTGTGCATGGGTAAAGCCCAGAGCTTTCCAAAGCTCAAGGGACATAGCCAGTGCTCTCAAGACTGATGAAGGCTCACAGAAATGAACCAAAATTACCTTGTTAAATAAGCTTCCCGTGTCCATCCCCAGAGCAACAGAGCTGCCCCAGGTTTGAGGGTTCTTTGGCCAGTCCTGGGCTCTTTGCCCAGTTTTGCCACGTCCACATCCTGTGACCTTGGGCGAGCGGCCTCCACCTGCGTTCCCCAGCATCTGTGGTATCAGCACAGCCTCTCACAGAGCTGTTTCTACTCAAGTTGGACCAGCAGTTGTGGAAAGCACCTCTTATGTGTCCAGGTGCCTAGTGGACGTTCCATACACAATGAATGACAGGGGTCGTCATCTTATTTTGAGGCCCTGGCTAAAGGGTGAGTCATGACTCTGGCTGTCCATTCTGCCCAGCCGGTGGTGGGAGGAGACACAGTGGCTTCAAGGAGGTGGACTCCTCATCCTCTGGAATTCCTGTAGGGCCCCTCATCCAGAAATCACAGAAACAGAAGAGCACGGGCCAGGGCTGGGGGAGTTACCTGGTTAGTGCGCCATGCCTTGGTGTGTGCTGCTGGGGACACAGACCTGTCTGCTTCTCCTCCTTCCTGGAAGGGTTAACAGTATGACCCCTGTGCTTTCTGGGGGGAGAGAGCTCTGTGCAGCCCCCTCCCCGGACTGCTGGGGATAGTGTGTTGTAACTGCAGTGTGGGGTCTGGACAGTTCCGGGCTGTGTAGCATTTTCCCACCCTTTCTGTCGCATCTTCTCAGTGAACCTGCCTCAGGCCGTGGGGAGCTGTATCAATACTGGCTGCCACGTGGCTGGCCTCTTCTTCCCATCCTCCCCACCCATCTCTCTCTGCCCACAACCACAAATGTACCAGCAGAGGAATTACAGAAATTGGCACCTGAGGACTAAATCTATACATGGACATCCAGTGTTCCGCAGCACAACGTCTTTCTTTTCCCACTTTTTCCCTCCTCCATGCATCTTAGCAGGTGGGGGCCTGGGAGATGATTTTGGTCTCTTTGCCACCTGTCAGGGTGTTTTCTCAGGTAACTTGGGGCTTTGTTGAAATTTAGATACAAAATGAGGGCCATGCATTGGAGCGACGGGCTGTGGTCTTTGGGGTTACGGGAGCTGTCTAGGCGGTGTGGAGGTCAGTTCCTTACCAGTCCAGCAACGGCCACAGAAGTCCTGGCTTTTAGGGACCAGTATTCCTTGAGGATAACTGGTTGTGTATATGGCGCTTGTGTCGACGTTTCATGGTTATTGTCTAGGACACAGTAGGGTGCCGGGCATCCTGGCGATACCTTGTACCTGCAGTTCCGGAAATGGGATTATACCTACTTTCTTAACTCCCAGGAAATCTTCAGTATTTCTCACATTATTTAATTTTTCTTTCTTTTTTAAGTGACCAGTATTTCTCTTTAGTTGAAAATTCTGGCGGAATCTTAAAAGGGACATGGGTGAAGGCTCAGCATTCTTAAGTTTAATGGCTGCAGATCTGCATCATTTAAAAATACTTTAAAGGTAGCTAGCTTCTGACTTCCTGACCACCTCCCGCCCTTGCTTTTGTTGTGGATTCCCCTGCATGGAGGCTGAGTGAGGAGTGGGCTGGTCTCTCCCACCATAGGACGGGAGGCCCAGGAACGCCCTCCACTTTCCTGTATATTCTCAGGCAGAAGTGAGGAGATGCAGCCGCTTCTTGGTTTTGCTTCACGGCGTCAGGGCTCAGTCGCCGATCTTTCTCCTCCCCAACCTCTGCTGCTGTGTTAACATGATGAGTTCCAAGTCACACGAGCGCTCGTTCTCTCCCCGGCCGCAAGAAAGAATCTGTTTTACGATGACGCAGTTAGGAATCTACTGGGGTCTGAGCAGCGTCACCTGTTTGATTCGTAACCAAAGCCAGGTTCCCGTGTCAGCAGAGCACCGGGCTGCAGACCCAGCCTGCGTCTCAGAGCACCCAACACTTCTAGAATCATACGTGAGACTTTCCTGTCCACCCACATGTGGTTTGTTCTTAGCTGTAGGCAATGGATTAACGCTTCATTGGGAGGGATTAAGTCTGGACTGACATCCAAGCAATCTTATTTGGCTTCTGTCAGTTTCAAGCAATGGGAGAGTGGGGCAGGGGGAAGCAGTGCCCGTCCTCAGAGCACCCTGGTGAGGGAGGGCACAGAGGGTATCAGCGGGCGGTGCGGTGCAGGATAATTCCCAGCTGTGGGTTGAGCGGCCCGGCCGGAGCGGGCAGCCGGCTTCATCAGTCTAACAAGATGTCACATGGAACAAAAGCTTTAGAGGTTTTATTTAGCCCTAATCCACACGCTGACAGCGCTGAGGTCCATGTGAGCACAGCAGCCGGGATGGGGCCCGGCAGGCTGGAGCACAGCCTGTGCCGGAGCCATCTGGGACCTACCTCTCCAGCTCCCGTTGGAGGCTGAGGCGGAGTGACCGCGAGTCTGCCTGGCCGCCTGCTAAGGTTTCATAGGATTAATAATTCAGGCCTTGCTGGGAAACAGAAACCCCCGGCTGGTTGTTCCTGCTGTCTCCGAAGCGTTCGCAAACAGCCAGGTCTGGCTTTGATGTATGCAATGGAAGATTTATGAAGAAAGGCTTCCTCCTCGGCCCGCACCACCGTCGTTGGTTTTGCCAATGCCGGTTCCCAGCAGGCACATCAACATCGGCCGCTCCCAGAGCTGGGATGCTGCCGGCTGGTACGAGGGCCCTTGGGAGAGTGCCGAGGCCCTGCGGCCTCCAGGGAGGAGAGGCTCTCTGACGTATGGCCCTGGAGAGGGGCCCTGGTGTGAGCCGGTGAGCCACCGAGGGCAGGACGCTGCCCTGCCCAGGGCTGCCGAGCCCTACCTGTACCGGGAGGCCTTTTATAACTCGCTGGAGGCTCGGAAGGGCTCCGTGCCCGACTTCACCTTCTACGACAGCAGGCAGGCAGTGATGTCTGGGCCTAGCGCCCTGATGCCGCAGGACTACTACGGGGAGCCGTCCAGAGGCACCAAGGTGCCCAAGGAGCCTGCCTACTATGGAGACCCCGGAGTCGGTCGGACAGCACCTAGCTACGGAGTCCTCGGTAGCAGAGTGCAGTGGGAACAGATACAAGGCCAGTTCCCTGCCATTCAGGATGCCGGTCACCTGTACCAGGATCCTGGGGGGAAGATGATCCCCCAGGGGCAGCGGACACCGAGCAGGGCCCCATCTCCCGGGCGATACGGAAGGGAGCTGCCCGACACCAGTTTCAGGCCAGAGCCACCTGCCTATTCCCCCACCCCCAGCCAGGTCTACAACGATGTCGCTGAAAGACCCGTTGACTCTGCCTCCGCCAGACAGGCGGCCCCAACGTGCCTGGTCGTAGACCCCGGCCCAGGTGCCGCCTCCGAGAGTGGCACAGGGGTGGCCACAGGTGCCCTGAATCGGAGCTACGGTCCCGCCCGGGAAAGCATCCACTCGAAGATGGCTTACGGGAACTTCGACCCCGACCCGTCCTCATTCCAGGGGCCCGGCAGCAAGAGGAGCGCGCCCCCCGAGTTCCTGGCGCTGCTGCGGGCTGAGGGGCTGGCGGAGTCCACGCTGGCCGCCCTGCTGCAGCAAGGCTTTGACTCCCCGGCCGTCCTGGCCACCTTGGAGGACGCAGACATCAAGTCGGTGGCCCCCAACCTGGGCCAGGCGCGAGTCCTGAGCCGCCTGGCCAGCAGCTGCCGGGCCGAGATGCAGCTGCGGAGGCAGGACCGGGCTGGCCCCCTGCCGCGCACGCGCTCCAGCAGCTTCAGCCACCGAAGCGAGCTGCTGCCCGGTGACTTGGCTTCACTGAGCGCCACGGCCCTACAGCCCCCGCGCTCAGGGCCCCTGCCGACGCTGTCACCCCGGGCTGGAGAGCTGGCCCGCCGCCCCTCCAGCGCGCCTTCCCAGCACCTGCTGGAGACAGCGGCTACCTACTCTGCCCCTGGGGCAGGCTCCCAAGCCCCCCACCTCCCCTCCAACTCTGGGTACAGCTCTCCAGTCCCTTGTGCCCTGACAGCGCGTCTGGGCCCCTCGTACTCCCCACAGGCTGGGATGGCCTTGACTAACCCGGGTCCCTGCACCCCCCTTCACCCAGGCCCCAGGACAGCCTACTCCACTTCCTACACGGTGCCCATGGAGCTTCTGAAGCGGGAGCGCAGCATGGCCGCCTCTCCGCTGCCCAGCCCCCACGGCAGCCCCCAGCTCCTGCGCAAGCCCAGTGTCCCGGTGGAGCCACCCACCCTGCCACCGGTCAGCCAAAGCCTGCACACGCCTCACGCCCCGTACCAGAAGGTGGCTCGGCGGACGGGGGCTCCCATCATCGTGTCCACCATGCTGACTCCGGAACCAAGTAACGCGTCTCTCCCACCTGCCCTGGCTGCCACCTGGAGGGGGCGGGGAGGGGGCGGAGGAGTGGGCGTGGGGCGGCAGGTCCCCACCGGCTGCACTTGGAGAACACACGTGCGCATGCGCTCACATGCCCCTGCTAAACCAGAGGGTGCGGCGCTGCGGCCGGCCTCCCAGCTGGCAGATGGACACAGTTCTCTTGGGTTCAGCAGATTGGTGGTCAGGCTGACCCACCAGGGCAGCATCACCTTCCCATTCTCTAGCTGAGCCCAGGCAGATTCGCAGATTTCTCCCTATGGTGCCGAAAGGAGCCACTTCCCGGAGAGACGCAGAAGTCATTGAGAACAGACTGTCCCCTTAGGTGCGCCAGGGGTGGTGGTTCTCTGGTTTGCTCTGGGTGGCTTCGGCAAAGGCAGGAATATTTGATCAAATGTCTCCCGTCACTCGTGCCCCGCTCATTTGCCTTTGCGAGCGCCTCGTGGTGCGGGAGCTTGCCTCTGCAGGGCCTGCACAGGGTATCAGAGGCAGGGATTACCCACCACAGACACAAAAATGTGCGCGTGTTTCCACACTTGTGGGTTAAACAAAGCAAGATGTTGAAATCCCTCAAGAGCTCCCTGCTTCAAAAACAGATTTAGTCTCTGCTTTTGGAAAATACGGTTGGGAATTCTGCTTGCTTATATGGAAGAATTTCTGTTTCCAAGTTGAGGCAAGGGAGACCGGTGCTAGGTGGTTTTCTTCAAAGCACAAGCCAAGTATGATTTATGGCGTGTTTTTCTCTGGGCGTTGTGATTAAACTCCTAGGTAAGCGTCTTCTGAGCAATTAGGATTTTTATTTTAACTCGAGAATTGTGTCTGAAAATTGAAAATGTCAATCCGTTTTCTTCCTTTCTTCCCTCTTTTCCTCCCCAACACAGTTTAGAAAATCAAATCTTTTTAAGTGCAATTTTTTTTCTAAATTATCTAGTGTTATAAAGTGGGAGGAACAGGGTGAAAATCAGGATGAAAGATAACAAGTCAGCTCTGCCTTTCTGACAGGAGTACCTCTGAAACCTATGCGGGTCAAGGTAGTTAGCCAGGTCTTGACCCCTGAGATACAATGTTACGTTTTCCTTGGGAATAACAGAGCATGGTAACTGTGATGGCCACATGCACCAGAGTCGACCACTAGGCACTTTGTCTCTCCAGAGACTGCCTAACTACCCGGGCCTTTTCTATTTTTTCTTGGTGCAGCTTCTGGTTTTATATCATGGATTTTTTTTTTTTTTTAACCCCTTAAGTCTGATCATATATACTTTTTTAGAGTTTTTTAAATCAATGCACACAAGGAAGGAAGTCAGATAATTTTTCCAAAGGCCTTTGCCTTCTCTCTCCCAGTCAAACATTCTTTCTTTGCTACCAACTAATTTGCATGGCGATGACATTTGTTGCTCCAGTAATTTCATCTGATAATGGCTGGGCTTGAAAAGCGGATCTGAAAACATATTCCTTAATTATGTGTTGCTAAGCAACGGGAGGGTTTGGTCATAATCACAGAAAGATTATCTCCTCGTTGAAGCCATGGAAAGGTTTTGCTGAAGGAGGACCTGCAAAATTGCCTTATTTTTTCCCCCCCTTTCTGTTTATTTTGCACAGCCTTCTAACAAAAACGTTCACTGTTATTCGGTTATGGGGTGAGGGATGTTATATAAGTTGTTTGGAGTGTGATTGTTAACACACTGTTTTGCAGACCAAAGGATATTGATTTTTATTTCATTTGCATGGCAGCTAGCCAGTGCTGAGGAAGTCTGCAGTCGGAAGTCAGCCAGCAAATAAATTTCTCTGTCAAATGATCGATCCCAGAGCAGCAATTGTCACCCTTGTTCCTTACCGTACATTCCGTGTGGCCCGGTAACTGTACCGCCGTGGGGGTGGGGGGAAGGGGCTGGCTTCTCTGGTGACTTCTCCACTGTGTGAATGGCGATCGTGGGACAGGCTTTAGAGAATCCATAGGCAGGTTGGGGTGTGTTGGAGGCAGCGGGGGATTAGACCGCGTATCTGTGGGCCTGGCTTCAGGCCAGGGTGCTTAACCCCAGAGAGGGTAACCTTTGCATGAAGGAAAGCACCCGGCCTGAGGCGCACACCGGCCTACCCACCTTGCCTCCGGGCCAGGAGGTGGTGATGTCACAATTGTGGAATGCAGCCGTGTCACTCATTTGTGGCTCGCCAAGCATGGACCTGTCTTCATTTTGATTTTACCAAACTCTTAGTTTCCCCTCAATCTGGACAGACAGGAATGCTCCGGAAGTTGTTCCTCTTCTGTCTTTTGGGAGCGGCAATGGAGTATTTACAGTAGAATTGTGTGGGGAGTTTTTTGTTTACGTGTCTAGTTTTATTTCTTTCCATGCTTTGGATGTTTTTATGTTGGCTTCCTCTTGGTTGGGTCTGCGCATATAAACAGTGGGCTCCTGTTGGCTAGTCTAGTCCAATCTCTCTGCAGGGCAGTTTGCGACAACAGGGTGAGGCCGGCAGGTGCACAGGGTTGAGGGGCACAAGGTTGAAGGGTCTGCTCTCCCTCCCCTGCTGACCTGGCTGGCGTGGCCAGTCCATGGAGCCTTCAGGCAGTGGTCTGCACGTGCCATCCCCTGGGGCTGAGGGTTTGCTGCTGCCAAGCCCTGCTGTCCCATCATGGACTCACTCATGCTACGGCCCTTTTCAAAGCTCTACCCAGGGAGGGCCCCTCTGAGGCTGGACCCAGAGGTCAGAGTCCCGCCCACTGTCACTGGGACATTTCCATTTCTTCCGGCCATTTCTCTTGGTGCAGCTGGATTGATGAAGCGCCTGCGGAGCCAGGCTCGCTGCCAAGAACTCCGGTCAGGGGAGGACCTCGGCTGTCTGTGGAGGGGTGGCAGCGAGGCCAATGGTGGCAACAGCGGTCTCTTGCATGTCACTTGCATGATTGCTTGATGGGGCACTGAAACAGTGGCCCCAGATTCCAACACCAGAGCATGACCGTCTGGAAACTGTCCCCAGCAGAAGAGTTACAGTCCCATTAGAATCAGAAGAGGGCACTGCTCCCATTAGAAACCAGGGAGTCCTTGTGTGCCCTTTCTTTGAGGTAACCTCTGCACATTGAGAGCGCTGGGATTTAGCTCAGTTGGTAGAGCGCTGCGCTGCAGTCTCTGAGGTCCTGAGTTCAATTCCCAGCACCGCAAAAATGGGAGAAGGGCGTGGCAACCCACTCCCGAGGCAATCCCGAAACAGTCAGCCATTGAAAACCCTATGAGGGTCGCTGTGAGTCAGGTACCGACTCGATGGCACCTAACACCACAACAACTGCACATAGAGATGCGCATTGGAGCAGGGACAGAAGCTCCCTGGTTTGTAGAGTCATGGTCCTCAAACCCTCAGCCTAGAGGGATGCTGGAGATGGCCTCTAGGAGGCCCCAAAGACCTCCAGCGCAGCTGGGGTGTGCCTACCCACCCTTCCGAGGTGGGCCAGCCTGAGGAAGAGGGGGCGTGGCCCTGAGCTGGCTGGGCAGACCACCAAGGTGATGGTCCCGGTCCCAGCCCTTCCGGTCACACACTGCAGGTCAGCTAATGAGGACAGGAAGAGAGACCTGCTGGGCTACGCCATGCCATCCCCCGCGGGCTTGCAGGCCAGCTATTGCTTGTTGCTTCCTTGACCGTGGGTCCAGCCCCTGCCACGTGCCGAGGCCAGCCCCGGTGAGGCATCTGGGCCTCCCACGTAGACAAGCCTTGTCTTCCAGTTCTCTCCAGCCCCGGGGCTGGGAGGGTTGTGACATAAAGGGACAGTTACTATGACCTGTAACAAGGGCCAGGATGGGGTCACACGTGGACCTCCTGGCGAGGCCAGGGCGCCAGGTCAGCCAGCCACTCCTGTGCCTGGAGAAGTGTCCCTGAGGCCCTTTCTTCATCCAGCAGGGCAAGATGAGGGAGCCAAGGCCAGGTGTAGGCAGCGCAAAGGGAGGCGTCCAGCCCAAGCCAGCAGGTGGCATGTGGGGGCTGCCATTCCATGACTCAAGTGGCATCTCTCTTCTGGCAGAGTGACACAGACCTGCACGGTGCAGACATTCCAGTGTTGGGGAGCAGCAAGGGTGTCTTCCGGGCCACCATAGGCAACCTCTTGCCCACTCTGGCCTGGGCCCTGTTCCTCAGCAGAGCCTCCCTTCTTCATGAAATGAAATGTGTTTTTTTTTAAATAAGAAAGCCCACGTGTGTTACCGGGGAAGCTTTTCAGGTGCCTGGAGCCCATTTCTTCCCCCCAAGAACACATCAGGCAAGCATCCTAGCACGCTCTTGAATATTTCTTGCTGATAATGGAGGAGATTGCTTTACAGGTTCACAAAAGAGAAATAACACCTGTAACCCATCACTGCTTGGGAGACGGACCCGGCAACCCACTCCCAAAACAGCAATCAGCCATTGAAAACCCTGTGAACAGCAGAGAAGCACTGACAATAGGGTTTCCCCTATTGTACGTAGGGTCGCCATGAGTCAGATACTGTCTCCACGGCACCTAACAACAACAGTCCATCACTGCATAGCCCACATGGGCTGTATAGATCCCAAGGTGATTAAATGCACCCTGTGGGGTGCTTCTCCCATGTTGGCTTACGCAGAGGACTTCCTACTTAGTTTTTCATATTAAGGAAAAATCGAAGATTCTGTGCCCCCTCCCTGCCCACTGTAGTACCCTAGAAATGGGGCACCCATGTGGCTCCCTGGGCCTCCACAGGTGCTTGCCTAACCTAGCTGGTGCCTTCTGCCAGGCCCACACTGGGACCAGAGCTGTGCTGCCCACAGAGCCCAGCTCCTTCCTCTGTATCAGAGAGTTGAGAGGTTTAATACTTAGAGAGTAGACAGCCTTCTCCCACGTCATTAAAGGGAATGTGATGTTCTTTGGTCCCAAGGGGACCTGAGCCTTGCTGTCAGCAACAGCTCTACACCACACACAAGGGCAAAATTAAGTGAACAGAAAAATAAGGGCAGGAAAAGATGAGGCCAGAACACAGCATTCCTGGCAGACCGGTGCACTAGGACCAAGGGGAATTTCTCTGTGAGCTTCCTAGCACTCCAAGGAAAGAGGGAAACAGAATACTTGAAAGATTCATGTTGTACATAAGATGGTACCAGTGAGCCTGTAGCTCTGAGGGATCCCCAGGTGAACTCTCCTGCAAAGAAGGGTCAGCACTAGGCTTGCAATTTGCTTTCTTAAGCCACGTTCCAGGCCCATCTTACACCCAATTCATGGCCTCAGCTGCCTGAGTGTTGTCTTCTAATTTTTGATAGAGCTCCGGCAGGGTCTCATTCCACAGAAGTTGCTGGGCTCTCAGGTGTGGGTTGGGGGCCTGGAAAGCAAACGCTGTGGCCAGTTGTCCACTCCTGCACCTCTACCACCTGGCACTGACCTCTCACCCTGGCCACCTTCCCTGCCGGGGAGTTTTTTTACTGGACACATTTTCTATGGAGGAATGAAGATGACTTAGTGATGGGTTGTAGTGTTTTCCTGTACACAGGCCTCTGACCCTGGAAGGCCATAGAAGCCACCAGAACTTAAGTAATAGTGACAGAGGGAGGCGGGGAGGGGCAGCTCCCGAGCTGCTCTGCAGAAAGCTGGGCTTCCTGGCCTCCCTGGGCTACCGGCAAGGTTGTGAGGGGGTCCTTAAGGACCACTTTGCTTCTGGGTTTTAGGGCCACACGAAAGACGCAGTGAGCTGGACGCACAGGGCTTCTTCCTGCTCCTGGCAGGGCCCCCCAGGGCTGCCGTAGCTGAGGCAGTTCAGTATTATTTTGTTTTTGTGGGCCTTTGGGCCTGGGGAGGCCATGAGAGGAGTGAGCCAGCCAGGCCCACCAGGCTCCGCTGGCCACTTTGAGAGGCACTGACGGAGTCACTGGTGGAGCCCATCCGATTGCAAGGAAAAAGCCAACACCTGAGCAGTGGCCAGAGGGGCTCCTGGCCCCAGGTGCCCCCCAGGCAGGAGTCAGCTGTGGCCCTCAGCAGACCTCAGGGAGGGCTTTTCACGCTTGCAACCTGCGCTGCTCATGGGCCACCAAGGGCGCTGGCCTTCCTGTTGCCGCTGCACAGAAAGGCCCTGCAGGTGCCAGGAGACGTGGGCATGGCCTCCCAGCCGCCACTTCCCTCGGCCCCTTAGACTGGACGGAAGCCCCTCCAGGTGCCGGGACCCCAGCACTTGTACGCAGTAGGTGCTTCTAGCCTTTCACATGGAGAGAGGTGAGGGCCGGCAAGCCTGTGCTGTCTGGGGGTCACCTGTGGTCTCTCCAGACTCCCACAGACTCCCAGACACTGTCCCGTGCCCCAGCCAGCTAGTACAGGGCACCCCGTGCATGGAGCATGGACCTCTGCCAGCCACCCCTGGCACCCTGCTTGTCCATGCCAGGCCTCCTCCTGGTTTGTTTTTCTTGAGCATCCCCTCTGTGCTGCTGCTGCTGCTGCTGCTGCTGCTGTTGTTGTTGTTGTTGGGTGCCATCGAGTCATGTCCGACTCATAGCGACCCTTATAGGGTTTATAACGGCTGATTGTTTTGGGATTGCCTTGGGAGTGGATTGCCAGGTCCTTCTCCCATTTTTGCGGTGCTGGGAATTGAACTCGGGGACCTCAGAGACTGCAGAGCGGCGCTTTACCAACTGAGCTAAATCCCAGCCCCTCTGTGCTGCTAGGAGCACCTTTTTGGCACCTCACTTGGTGGTCAGCTTGGGAGGCAACTTGGATGTGTGGGGGTTGGGAGGTAGCACCGCGGCCAACCTGTCCCACTTTGTCTGGAGCCAGGGGCCAGGGAGCACACAGCAAGGCTCTGCTTTGGAGGACAGGCTTGGCGTTTCCTGCTTGTGGCCCTTGGGGATGCTACTGATCTTTTTGGTCACTCCCCTGGGTCATAGTGCGTTTAGGAAAGAGACTGTGGCCTGGCCCTCACAAGGGTGGGTGGCTCTCTTTCAGGGGTGGTCACGCGCTCACTCACGAGAATGGTTCCCCACTTTCCTGACTGGCTGGCTCCGTTAATCGCCATCTGGTGATTGAGTCTCAGAGTGAAGGGAGGAGGCGACCCCGGAGGTGTCCTCCAGGCTGCTCTACAAAGCTGCCCTGGGCTGCCGTGCTCCACGCTCTTCTCAGCTTGGTCCTGTGACGAGGCCTGGTGCTTGGCCTGCCTCCCTTCACTGTGAAGGAGGAGCGCACCGAGGCTGCAGGCCGGCCCTGAGCAGGCGCAGCAAGCGCACGCACGGAGCCGCGGGACTCTGGCTCTCCTTGGCCTTGGGCAGCGTGGCTCCCAGCTGGCCGAAGTCCTGGCTGAAGCGCAGCTCCCTGAGCCCATTCATCTCGCAGGGCCTTGGGGAGTGCCTTCCTTCAGTGCCTCAGCGACCCCCTGGCAAGCCCTGCCTGGCCAGGCTGTGGCAGAGGAGGTCAGAGGCCATGTCGCGGTTGCTTCCCATGAAGACTGTAAAGCGTGTGTTCACGGAATTCTGGGTAGATATCAAGGGCCGTGGTGACATTTCCTGGACCCAGTTTCTTATCAGCCAAGTCCATGTGCGTGTGTTGGGTAGTCAGCCACTGTAAGGATTGACCGTGAGTCCCTGAGTACAACTTGGGGAGCAGAGACAGTGTATGCACAGCTGACGTCCTTGCTGTCTAGACTTTGTGGATCCGAAGGCACTAGGGAGGCCGATACCAGCCTGAGGCCTGACCCGGGCTGTGGGCCGGCTCTCAGCTTGGGAGGTTCCAAGGAGGGTAGCGTTTTTCTTCTTCCTCGCTGCCTCAGGGTGACTTTAGATGACAGGGCCACCATGATGATCCCTCTCATGGGACTCAAGACCCAGAGAAGGAAGCATGCCTGCTGTGACTCCCTGGCTTTCGATGTGGGGCCCTCGAGCTACAGTCTGTGACTGATGGATAGCTGTTGCCCAGTGAGAGGGGGACTTAAGGACCTATATTGGCCCTCTAAGGTGAGGTCACCTGTCTCTCCCTAGAACAGAGGTGTCCCAGGCATGGCCTGACCTTACTGGTTTTTCTATCGGTGGCCAAGGTTTGGAGGTTCTGGAGTGGGGGGCGGCTCCAGGCGGTGTCTCAGGGTCGAAGTAGGAAAGTACAGGAGCAGCGTCCATGGCAGCCTTCCCAAAGGCAGGAACTCATGGGACGGTCCCGATTCCATTGTGGTGGCACCATGTGGACAGTTCGGGGCCCTGAATTACTCAGATCTTGATTTCCGTGGTGTTCCGATTCTCGAGTACATAGGTGATCTTATTGCTTCAATAAAACATTGAAGACCAGTTATGAAAACAGAACTGGCAGTGGTTGAGCACAGGTCAGTTGTACAACTTCAGCCGATCTCAGGTGCTTCCCCGCCTGCCTTCCAGACGCATGGCTGCACAGTGCACTGTTTCTGATTACTGTGGCCAAAGTGCTGCTCCCGGGTGGGTGTGCGGGAGGAGAGGGATCCAGAGAGCCCCTTGACTGCAGACGGCTGCCTTTAGCTTGCAGCCCAGGCTGAGCAGAGCATGGTATGCTTGGTGGTCTTCCAATAGGCAGGTCATGACCTCGAGAGCCAGGCCCTCAAGTTCAGAATCTTGTGGTCCAAGGGCTATGGGCTCCTCATATGGGCAGCCACCACCCCTGGGAATGGCAGGCCTAGTGGGCCCCCAGCCATCACAGTATGCGGGGAGGCGGGACCAGCCACCCCAGGCTTTGTGCTCAGGGACGTAGAATCTTCGCACTAGCAAAGCAAGTTCACCAGGGTCTTCTTGTTCTTGAGGTTTTGTCTCTTCAGCAGAGGCTTCACGTCTGGTGAGCTCATGGAGGAGGCGCATGGGAGGCGCAGCAGGAGTGGTTCCAGTCTGAGGAGAAAGAAGGCTGGGATCCATTAGTGATGGCTGTCCTGAGTGCAGAACTAGAAAGGAGACCCTGCGGACCTAGCAGTCCTTCCCGAGGAGTCTGTTGATTGGGAAGGAGACACGGGATGCATATTCCTGCCAGATGATGGCTAAGAGGATCCCCAGCCCTGGGCATGAGGTCCTGGCCACACCGCCCATCAGGGACCAGCCCCTACTCCTAGGAAGCTGGAAAGGATGCTACTGAGCCTCACGTACGGGAACCAGTGCCCCCTCCCACTCCGAGATAAGCTGGGCCTCAACCCCAGTGCCCAGGACTTTGTCCCGACGACCAGTACTGTCTCCTCCATGTGAGGCTGGGCTTCCAGAGGGGCCAATGCAGCCAGATTTCCTGAAGCCCATTTTCCCCTGACAGCTTGTTGAGATGTAACTCTTACACATCTCCGTGGAGCACCAGAAAGGGCACAGTCAGGGTCAGGACGTGCTCGGAGCTGACTGGGACAGACCTCGCACTCCCCATGCGCAGGGCTGTCCTCACCCACTTGTCTTTGCTAGGGAACATAGGCATGGAGCCATGGATGGGGACTGAGCTCGCAGTGTGGTGTGCCGGAGTGTTGGCTCGAAAAGCACGCTGAGACTCAGAGTTATGGCTTAAGAAAGAAGCCTGGGTTTAATCCATGATGGCTATCATGTGTGCAGAACTAGAAAGGGGCACAGAGTTTGCTTTGCGTGGCAGGAAGAGGCTCCCAGGGACAGGGGAAGTCATCGGCGGTGTCCGAGGAGGCTCAAGAAGAGAGGGCGCTGGGCGCTGGCGGGAGCGCTCTCCGCCCTCTGCAGGAGCACAGATCTATACATCGGTGAGTTTCTAAAATGAAACCACACTCGGGGGGGGGGCTGTACCCCAGGCGGTCCCAGAGGCTTGGCAGGGATGTGGACACCGCACTGGGAGAGCTTCCCAGAGAAAGCGCGTGGGCGAGTGGAAAGGCAGGTGCCAGTGTAGGAAGGAAGCGGAGATTCCCCGTGGCAGGGTGTTTTCTGTCTTAAAACGGTGCCACTCGGAGCCCCGCCCGTCCTGTGCTGAATCACCGCCATGAAGGAGCTCGCGCAGCTTTTCCTGCGAGGCAGCGGACTGTCGTCGTTTGTCGCCAGTGTCCCTGCAGCTGCCCTGCCTCCACTCACCTTCAGAGCCTTCCCTTTGCATACGCCCTGAGTCTGGCGGCTCAGCACAGTTTCTATGACATTAAACTTGTTGACAAAGCGAGGGAGCCTCCTTGGGCCACCTGCAGACGCCACCCTATGCGGTATCGGGCAGCTGTGTCTGCTGGGGTAGTTTAAACCCACACCAGGTAGGAGCTCGCTTGTGGCCCCACGGCAGTGTCTGGCCCCCAGCCTGGCCCCGGTCCTAATTTTCAGATCTGTGTCACGGAACCAAAACCTCTGACGTATGCCCTTGTTAGGCCCTGCCAATGAGTTTGTCTAGCCTTCAAGAAATTGGGGTGCTGCTCTGGGCATGGTGGCGCACGCCTGTAATCCCAGTGGCTTGGGAGGTGGAGGCAGGAGGATCGCAAGTTCAAGACCAGAGGCAGTCTGCACAACTTAGCAAGACCCTGTCTCAAAAAGTAAAAAAACAAAAAAAGTGAGGCTGTATAGCTCAGTGGTCCAGCACTTGCAGACCCTGCAAGTGCGAAGCTCTGGGTTCAACACCCAGTGCTACCAAAAAAAAAAAAGAAAAGAAAATAAATTGGGGTGCTGTGCCTAGCAAGGCGGATTGTGTCACGCCAGGTTGCAGGGAGTGGCCGTCTAATAGGGGAGGAGCTTTGAAGGGGAAGCTTGTCTTGGGTGGTGGGGAGAACATCAGGCCTTGAGGGTCTGTGTGATATAAGCGGGCTGCCCTGAGGGAGGCAGAGGGCTCCAGGCCGCCACCCCACCCCAGCTAGGCCTCTGGGCTTCCTGTGGCCATCTCCTCCCCCTACCTTGATCACCTGGCGTGAGATGGGGCGCCACCTGCGCTGCTTCTCCTTCCTGCGCTACCTCACAGTCTCGGAGGTGGGCGCAGCTCCTTGCTAGGTACGCTGTGTTCTGTGTACAGGGCATTCTGTCTCGGGAACTTTGTAAGGGCTAGTGACGGCCCCCAGGAAATTCCAGTAACTTCCTTCAGCCCACAGAGGCTGTCAGGGTGCCACCTGCAAGGCACCTGGTGTCTGACTCAGAGCGGTAGCTCTTTTCAAGAATCCACCTGTTTTGACTGGGCCTTTCTCCCTTCATAATCCCAGCCCTGCCAAGAGCAGGGGTGACCCAGGGACAGAGGAGGAGCTGCCTACACCTTTAATTGTCACCGTGAGCTCCTGGCCAGCCCAGAACTGGTTTCTTGAGGCTGCCATGGTATCAGGATACTTGCACAAGATCTGCTCAGTTGTGAAAAGAGGGCAGAGCTGGCCTCTGTCTGGTGTGTCAGACCTTGTATTAGTTTGCTTTCCCATTGCTGTAATGAAATAACAGAGGCAGGCTGACATTATAAAGAAAAGAGGTCTCAGCTCAAAGTTTTAGAGGCTGAACATCCAGAATGCGGGCAGGCCCATGCATCCATGGTTCTCTGGGGAGAACCTAAGGGGGGATGGCATCATGATGACACCAGGTGCCGGACCCAGTGACAACACTGCAAAACAGGAGCTGGGGAGGGTGGAGGCCTGGGCTTGTCCTCTTTATCACAACCCTCTGGAGAAATCCGTGTCCCTCCCAAGGCATACCGCCCCCATCTGAATGACTCCACACCTGGGGGACACAGTCCAGCCAGATCCAAACCACAGTCAACTTCATGGACATCAGTGCTGCTTTGCTTTGGGGTAATCTTTTGAGATCCTCAAAATCACAAAATCCACAAAGTCACACCCCAAAGG